>JAMKCH010010843.1:0-70554 GCA_023653785.1 Ophioderma brevispina
GTGTTTTCTGTTAGCCTTTTTATTTTTTTTTGTTATTTCTGGATATCCATTTCTTGTCTTATGCATACATTTTTCCACTAAAAAGCCATTCTTTATTTCATTTAATTAACACGCATTCATAAAGTAACGCAAACTTCAAAACGACGTTTCGTTTTCCTCCAGAACTGCATTTTATGCTGATTCGACACTGCAGAACCCACGACCTATGTACCAAAAAAAATGGTCCTGTTAGGGCTATATTTTTGCACTCAGGCCATACAGCCAATTTGATCACTACTGCAAGCTTTGTTGCAAAACTGGCTGAAAAGATAAACTCATTACTACCTGGATTTATTATCCCGGATGTTATCGCTGAATATTTTGTCGGTGGTACATATGTCATGCTGTCAGCTACTCTGAATGAAAATAAATCAGAACCAAATGCTGCTATTCCATCCTAAACTACACATAAAGAAGAGAACTAGAAGAGAGAACACCGGCAGGGTGTTTAGAACTTCCAAGGCAAGTCAGGCCAGGCTGTGCTTTCATTTTGGCAAAAATGTGTTTACATATAGTCCTAATTGTGGACTCCTGACCAGAATTTGGACAAGACATGCACCAAAGTGAATGTCCTTGGCCCACTTTCTATCGCCCTTTGGTAATAAAACTTAGCTCGGGTGGAAAATGGGTTCCACACCATAGCTAGGTTTAGCAAACCAGTCATGGTCCTGAAGGTTGGGGTTTTTTCAAAGCAGTTAGGGCAGCATGTTGTGTTCTAGAATCTGCCTTGCTTACCTCTCTTCCCACCTAGGAGTATAAATGGGGTACCAGCACTTGCTGGGGGGGGGGGGTGGTTAAAAGAAACTTGATTTGGTGGAGCAGTTGCAATTCCCCACAGCATATACCCACGGCACTCAGAAGCCGGCGTCCAACATCAAAGAAAAGAGGATAGGCAGTCTGGTGGTGAGTTCCTTAGGCACTGGCATGAACGCTTAGCTTGTCTGTGAAGAAGGCCAATGTATTTGGAAGGTGTTGTTAGAGTATTACATTTAGAAATGACCCATTTTACCTTCTCGATAGCAAAGCGGTAATCATCCATTGGTGCCTTAATTAATGGTTAAACTGTGAAGTCTTTCTTGTGTTGTGTTGAAGTGTGATTAATGATTGTGACTGTTTATTATGCATATGCCAAGTTACTTAGATGTAAAACATTAGCTTGACATGTAGTGTATATAATGGTTGATTTACAACAACAAAGAAAATTATGATTAGTTTATACGTTGCACTTATTTTAAAAAACTGTATTGTTTAATTCTGAATGATGTGTAATTATTAGTCATTTCAAACTGTGTCTCAAGTTCAGTGATGTGAGTGTTATGTATGGGGTAGTCTAAAACATAGGGCGTTAAACTCATAAGAATAAATGTTACTGTACAGTGTGTCCCAAAAAAAAAAAGGTCAACATAAAAATGGACAGTAAAATAACTTAGTAAAAAAAAAAAAATTATTTGAAAAGTCTTAATTTATTATGCGGTTTGTAATGGCATGCACTGTCTTCATCAGGGTGCTTTATCAAGTAAATTGATAGAATATTTCTCTTGATACAGTTCTTTGTAAAGGGCACATTGAGAAACCAGTTTTACCAATTTGGTGAAAAGTTAACAGTCATCTTAATGTGCAAATCGCATGCCGCGGACTCAAAAGTCTCCAGTGCAATCTCTTAGTCTAAACTAATACATTAAAATTTTGCGTCAGATGTGGGAATCGACCCACGACCTTAGATTATAAGACGAGCACCTAACAAATATGCACACACTCGGAATTGGCAGGAAATATACACCTTCCATTAATTTCTTGATTGGTGAGGTTTACCTGTAGGCCTAGCACTTCCACAATAATTACTAGGATATTGGGGCAATATACACCGGCAGCGCAGCTCCAGATCGGATCCAGATCTCGTATCCAGTTTGCGGTCTGCACGGGCAACGGCCAAACTTGATTCAGATCTGCAATGCGTACATGGTGTTCACGCTTGGTTAGTGTCGTTGCACTTTAAGCGCATACTTTTAGTTACGCGTAAAAAGTATGCCTCGACAACAAATGGTACGCATAAGCATTTGTACACTTGCGCTTCGACAGGGCGCTGTACTTGCACTCACTGCGCCGTGTAGAGTTTTCTTAATACGGTTTCTTTCTCCCATGATCTGGATCCGTGATCTGGATCTTGGTGATTCGCATCGGGATCTGGATCTGGTCTGCGCTCCATGTAGATTGCCCCCAATGAGGTGCTTGGATGAACCTAGGGACGTGAAGTATGGGAGGTCAAGCTCAGGATTTGTCATAATTTTTTTTTCTCGTAACCATATAAAATGGATTTCTTTTTAGACTAGGACAATGAGTGTGAATATTTAAATAAATACCTCTTCATTCAAAAATGCCATGAAATGTGTTCCGTTCTTGCCAATCTGTGGTAGGCACTATCAACGAATACAAATGATTACTTTTCTCCAAATTGGTAAAACTGGGTTTATGCTTCGTACAAAGAAGCTAAAAAAAAGAGAAACTATTCAATCATTTTCCTTGATAATAACACCAGATGAAAAACAAAATGCATTCACATTTACAACCTCGTAATAATTTAAACTTCAATAAATTCTAAAGTTATTCACTATTCTGTTGAATTTCTTGTGGACACAAGTAGAAAGTAAGAAGATTTGTCCTAAGCTCTAATTCTATGTGATTGAACCAGAGATGGGTCAACTGGGTTTTGTAAAAGGATTTTAACTTGATAGTTTCACAAGTGAAAATTCAAGTGTAGATTGATGCTTGTTCCGATCATTTTGGGGACCCCCCTGATTAGGGTGTTGTCGACAAGGCTGTCGACAAATTGTCGCGACATGCATTTATTATTGCTGTCGACAAGCATGGACTTATTGTCGATAAAAATCTAGTTATAAAATTACCTATATAAGCTTAAACATCGCCGATATTTAGTGATGCCTCACCAATTTTCTTATTTTTTCAGTATCTTGTAAAGTCGTGAGTCGGCGTCGCCAATCTTTTTTTGCAAACCAAATCCCAGTACCATTGGCATGGTGTAAGGACGGGGAAACCCGTATGACGTAGCCAAACTCACTCGAGAACATGGCCGAGCAATCGCGAAATATATTTCGCTACCCCTTTGGAAATCCCTTTTATTTATGACGTAAGTCGCAGGTGATTCCGACTGACTCGTGAGGCGAGCCGACTTTCGGCAATAATCGGAAGTCTTGAATAATGTCAAAATGCGCCGGAAAGAAAAAGAGTGGAATATCAACAACGTAAGTTACAGGGTACGCCCGGATACTTTAGTTTTGCAGCTCAACATCTTACATATTTTGTCGTTAAAATGTAACGATTTGCACCGTTAAACTCAAGTGTATATCTTTTAAGACAATATGGTTGGAATTAAAAGCTTATTTTGCTGGCGGTCATGCGACGTTCAGGGTGCGGAATTTTGTTCCATCACTTCACTAAATAGGCCATGCGCTTACAGTAGTACACGTGCGTGACTCGCGTCGTGTACAATGCCAACCATGAACATGGCGACTCCTAAGGGGACGTAAAATCGTTGAGACTTTTTGGCGACACGCTTGTCGAGTCGGATCTTGAATTTTGACGATTGTCGACAATAAAAAATCCTACTCGACAACAACCCTACCATGCTTTTACCCGGAAGTAGTAGTACCGATTTTGATCAAGATGAAAGGCCGCATTTTTCTAATTGTCTTTTCCCTCAAATCCATTTCATTCCCAAAGATATAAATAAAAACTGCTGTTAATGTTTAACCTTCAATATTAACACAGTATGAAGAGGGCTTTGCAATATGCATTATGGCTTCGACCATCAAAAAACCGGAAGTTGTTCCCACGGGTACTGACGGGGCATATGGCAGTTGCCCAGGTTATCATATCCAAGTGGAGAACACAATAGACATACCTATCGGAAACAAGCACCTTTAACCAGGTTAATGTTGCACGTTGGTTTGAACTGTTTTTGTTATTAGTCACTTTTCAATTTGTTGAAATAGCTTGAGCAGGATAGAGTTGTTTAGTGACACGTTCAACAGAGCAAAAACTTGTTGAATAAGTATATGCTGAAGTTGTTTTTTTTGTTTCCAAACCTACTAAGCACCCAAATAATTATTTTAATGCTCAATCCAGTTTGAGCCTGTTTTAATGTGAAATTGGGACATATTCTAAATTGATTTTCGGAGAGTGGGGATTTTTAGACCAGGGCATTAATACAACATTCAGCTGCTGTGCAACAATGTTTTAGTATTTTATAGTCAAGAAAACAAAGTCCTATTTAAATGTTGTGATTATTGTGTGTATCATGAAATTTCCAGCAATATGTTAATTGTCAATTAAAAAAAAAAAAAAAAAAATGGGAAAATTGTTTAAAGTTCGGCTTTAACAATGAAAAAAGATAAGTAAATTTTAAGAATTGTCCCTAAGTGTCTCAAATTGCCACCCGATTCATCAAACCCGCTGATGTTGATACTGTAAATTATATACCACATAATAATGGATGTTACCCAGCATAGTAACAGCATTGATAAGGGAAAATTATCTGGTTTTGAAAGATGGAGTTGAATCTGTAACCCAAATTACATCCTGTCTATGCCTGCTCCCGATTCCACAAAAGATGGGCAGAAACATTAGTATTTAAAAAAAAAATAATTTCTCAATGAGGGGCGACGGGATTTTTTAGAAAATGGTATGCCTCCATAATCCTGTTATTGAGAACCTATCTGACACTGTTTTTCTTAACAATTTTTCAGGCAAATTTTTAATCCATAGCGGCAATTCCTTGATGAATTCCCAATATTACCATCTTAGATATTATTGATCCCACTCAAATTCCATCTTAGCCCAGTAAGATTTGAGATTTTAGATTGAAAACTCTCACATACACTCTTTATTTGCCCTTCCTTGATTGAGGAATTAAAAATATACATTATATAAAAACAGGCTGTGAAAACCTGGTCATGTCCATTTTAACATTTTTGTGTGGGTTTTGCATGCTTTATTAGCATGTACCAACAGTAAGCATGTCAGTATTAAACAGTTGTTATATTTCCCATTTGAATTTTCAGTATTGGAAAATGTAAACTTGTCGCCTAATCTTTATTAAGTTTTTAACTGGTATAAAGAATTTGTACTTAAACTACAAGGGGAAATAACTTAGAACCTTTATTTTTTAAAACCTTGCATGACAATCTCAAAAATTGTACCCCCCCAATATAATGTCAACCATATGCCAAATGTGTATACCAGAGGATGGGTTTTTAGTTGATATCAAGCAACCTAATTATTAAAGCAATAATAGCACATTTTTTGAAGAGTGCTCCAATTTTCCAAAATTTGAAATTTTTATGCAGAGTTAATGTTTAATGTAATATGCCTAGTAACTAACCTGCAAATGGTAATGCTCAAAAGTGCATATTTGTCTTTAAGAGATATGATTTTGTTAATTAGAATCGGAATCCCGGTAGCTAGTCATACCTAAGAATCTTGTCCGCTCATTGCGAATTAGTGCCATTCAATTATATCGACCTCCTACTTGCCCAGAACCATTGAAACTAATGGATGAGTCAGCAAACATTTACATGGCTCTTTATCCTAGCTATTTTGTGTATTGGAAGGAAGGTTTCCAGCCACCCTGAATTATTGGTATAATAGATATTACAGTTTTCGGATAAGAATCTTGGCCAGTGTATTAAAGAATACCTGCTGCGTCATCAGCGTTGTACAGCATAAGACACAGCGTACATGATGCATCTCATTTAGAGAGCTGCGTTTAAAAAATGCGCCCATACATACTGCATTGATATGTGCATAGAGGTTCATGGTGGCCACGATTATTTGCGGGGGAAACTTTAATTATGCTTTAAGTACAAACGTCCTTCTGCGGTACATGGACAAGGTTTAAGGTTGCATTTTGCAATTCCAGCACCACTTGTTTTATTTATGTTCCTAGATATCCTTAAGAAGAAAAGCTTATTCACAACTTTTTAGCTGAATCCCGGTTTGGCGTTATGAGAAATGCTCCTTTCCCACGGTCCCATAGGCCACTGTTGCTATAATTTCTGTCCGTGTTTACGGACAGTAAATACAGAATTGCGAATTTCTTCAGCCACGACCGAATTTGCCCGTTAGATTTGGCACAGGCATGGATTAACTAATGGTAAAAACGGTTCGATGATTTGTAAGAATCCAACTTTATTAGGTCAATCGGGGACGAGGCTGTGGATCACGAAATGCCCCTTTGAGGTTACCATAACTTGGTGCATAATTTAAGTAGGCCTATGTACCAATGCAAACTGTTCAAAAAGTCTCCTTTTTTTTAATAATGGGTGTTCTTCAAAACATGTGCTTTTATTGCTTTCAGGCCAAAATGGTGCATCTTATAGTTTTGTTTAGAATGCAATCTTTTCTTTGCTGTGGTTAACTTGCTCCTGAGCCAGATTTTGTTAGGTACATTTCGGGTTGTTTTGTAAGCGTGGTAAAAAAAGTTGCTGCATGTATCCATCTCTGCCTTTTATTAAAAAGAATGGAACATTTCTTCAGGTAATATCAATTATAGAAAAAAATAAAACATTAAACCAAAAATTAAAACCTAACCAAATTCCATTGTTACTATACTATGGTAATCTAAACTTAAGTGATAATAGCACATTGAAACACCTGTCATTTTGGGGGTATAAGAAAATATAAGCTCATTTGAATACAACCAAATCGTGTGAGCTAAATTCGATGTTTTTGACCTAAAAAGATCCCCGTACGTACCTGGAGTAGATAATGTGCACATAATATATGTGTGGACATTGCAATCGTGTAGCTTTACAGTAACCATAGTTGCCCATAAAAAAAATTAATATGAACATTGTATATTATGAGATCTTTGTATGTTAAATTCATGTATGCTTTGTGTATATTGTTAACACAGACTAAGAACATTGATTCCAATAAATATCTGAATTGAATTCATCCCTAGATGCCTCACTTCTATCGAAACTAAAATTTTGTATATCATTGAAACCCTTGTATCTATAACTGACATTGGCGTTAGTTTGACTGTATCTCATCATGCAGTTACAGTCCATGGCAAATGCCTCGCGACCTTTCTGTGACGCACTCGGGTTACACCATTATAATCCGGTTGAGAATTAGCCAAAGTTTGCAATTACCGCTTCAGCACACAGAGCCAATGACTGAGCCCAAAACTAATCACATGACAATTACCCTGAGTTAACTCCATTCACCATGCATGCACCGCCAGGCAAGGCCAATCACCTCTTATTTGCATAAACTGGTTAAATTTATGTTCAAGACATGTTTTTTAATTGAGTGGACGACAACTCCCAGGTCATATGCTAATGATCTTTACCTCTCAATGAAGAGAATTTAATAATCTTGATTGACACGTTGGTACGAAAAATTAACAGTCAACAAACCTGGGTGTGGCGATGAAAACATACGCAGGTACGGAGTATGTTTTACGGTGACTCTATCATTGAGTTTGCATGGCAGAATTGGCCGAGGGTGTATTGGCTTTCCATTAAAATGTGTCTTGACGACAACTTTCTTCTATGTGTTTTGGTATCATTTTTACAATGTAATTTATGGCGCGTTCCCACTATGATGTTGGTACCAGACCGTTGTACTCGATGCTACATTGAGCCCACTTTCTTGTGCCTAGTGGGAAGCTGTTTGTGTAAGTGGACTCGGCCTACATCCGAGATCGGTCCGAGACGCACCTCAATTATGTAGTCGCGGATACTAGGACGTGGTACCAAATTCAGTGAGGAACGCGTTTTTTACATCGTAAGTGGGCCGGGCTCACATATCACCGCGGAAACCACTGCCTTGGTGTGAGCAAGGCCCGGGGAGCAAGGACAAAATTATCGCAAACACAATCCGTATTTTTCTACATTGAATCACAAATATATCCTGAAACATCTACACATTTCTTCCTGATTATTTTCTCTATTTGTATCATATATTTCTTAATATAAAACACGATACTTGAGATTTGTTTGGCGATCAGAGCGCGGTGAAAACAAGGGCTGACGGACATCCATCATGTCCATAACACGTAAACAATGAGACTTCCGGGTTTACGATGAATCTGAAGGATACGGTCGCGCGCATCACGCCGATTTATCAAAATGATCAGAAAATGATAGTAGGATGATTGTTCTTGTTCGACAATAAACATGTTTTACCATCACCATTTCACTCAGAAATCCTATTTGTTCCATTCAAGTATCACCGGAGGACAGAGCAGATCAATTTTTACAAAGTAAACTATCATGTACTGAATGTAAGAAACACCTCCGGGTAGTGGGGCCCAATACTACATCGCGTTTGGCAATGATTGAGTACTATATTGCGACCGTGAGAACGCGAATCACGTGTGGGCCCGCCCACTTCTATGTGGACTCAGACCTAGGTCCGAGCACACGTTTATAGTGGGAACCACAACCTTAGAGGGAATAATAAATTAGCTACTAAAAGACGTTGGTACGAAAAATATCGGATATATAGTTTTAACACAGCGATGCAAAATTGAGGCATGGCTATTCCAATACATGGGGAGATTCTCGGGGTCACACATCAATTGTGACCGCTGTGTGTGGGGAATACAAAAGTGGACCCTAACTGCCACTATGTATTTTTGAAAGAAATCGCTAATATATTACACTGTTTTTGTAGTGAGGGGGCGTTTATCAAGTTTCAGGGAATGGTCAAAATAAACATGGAAGTACAAACAAATGGGAAATGACTGCGACTCGGCAAATTGGTGACACCCCAGGGCACGATTGCGTCAAACTTTTTGTGCTGCCATAGGTTCTGCCATCTCCTACTCATCGAAGACTTAGCATAGCTGGGTGCTGTGTGCCCACTGCATAATGGCGCGCCTGTTATCAGGGTGCAAAATAAGGATTCTGAAGGCACACCATTTCCAGGCAGTTATTGAAGGGCACAGCAATTTAGAAGGGAATTACATGTAAAATAATAGCAAAAACAATAGGATAACTTCTAGGGCATCAAGGCAACTGTAGGGGCACTGACTGGCCATTGCCTTCGGTGCCCCTCGGTTATTGCACCCTGGTGGTTTAGTGTCCTTAGCTGTCCAAGCTCTGGTGGTAATATTCGTAACCAAGAAGAAGGAAACGGAGTGTGATGAATGAACATGAAAACTGATACGGGAATCGGCAGACTGTCACAGTCGGAGGCCTGATATAATTGAACAGGCATTATGCTGGCCATGCATGAGAGGTGATTCTATGTGACTGTTCCCAAAATTGAGAGGGCACTTGTATCAGGCCAGGCCAGGCCAGCCCAGGATGTGACAACAATATGGAAAGAGCGTGTATAATTTATGTGTTCACACATCATTAGGAGATTTCCACGTTGGAGTGGTCGAGAGCCGGTCATAAACACAGTTAATTGCCCTGCAGTAATCGATTTCTGATCACTTTTGGGGTAGGCATGTAGAAAGAGGTAGCGTGTGTACCATGAGCATGGTTGCTACGGCTATTATTATTGCCTCAAAATAAATATTGAAGCCCAATATACTCCATGTACTTAGTTCTATACTTGACTATTTATACAAAAAACTGTATTTTTCAGAATATGTTGCATAAAACTCAAAAACATGCTTTCAAATATTGCATGTTGCTGTTGCCACATCGAAAGCACAACCCTATTCTGTAATGGAACATCCCATTTGTTACATCGATCGTGCTCTTTTTCTCAAGTGTCAAGAAGACGAAAACATGACATGAAAAGAGTGACTTTGCAGCTGATTTTGGAGGATTAAGGTACAAAATGCAAAATAATGTGTGAAGGGGCAGGCCGGCGGGGTCGCTTCGCGACACCCGGCGCCGGCCTGCCCTCGGCCAAAACAAGCGTTTACTCATGAAAACCACGAATGAACCCCTAAATTACTCACATTAATCTAATCCCTCACGTGAACAAAATGTTAAAACTACATTCCCCGCAACATATGATCCAAGTAACCCTTAATTACCTCCAAACCTGCCCCAATCTGACCCAACAACTTCTAAAGTGCCCTTTACTGCCGACAATATGTAACAAGGACTTATTCCATCGCAACTTGTGTTCTAGGACCTGATTAGTTGAATTATCTTCATAGGGCGTTATTCACTACGTTCTATTTCAATCGCTGAATCTGATGTTTTGTTTGCAATTGCTCACTCTAAAAATATAGCGTAAAAATTAAATTTTGTGTCTAGAGGAGGAATAAACCAACAAACTTTGGGTTACAAGACAAGCGCCTTTATACGCTGGCCTCGCAATCCGAGCTGGCAGAATGTCTTACAGTCGGGTATACACAAATCATGAATAGGGCCATACGGACGAGGTCCAAACCAAGATGTGGTCCTGGAAACACGTTGCGGACAAAATAAATCCTTGAAACCAAAATGCCATGTAGACCCAACATTTATTTAGATACGGTGTTAAATGGAGGCCGAATTGATAGTTGCCCACCCTTTGCATTCTGACATGAATCAAGTGTTGTGTTAATATAAGGCATTAACTCAAAATTCTTAAACACTTTGAGATGTTAATGCAATTTTATTAGTTCCTAGGCATGTGATATGAGACATATCACAATGGTATGGCATACACACTGCTCAGGCCACAAAAGGCGCGTAGTAACAATGGACCGATTGATTTAAAAAACGTTGGGGGTTAGTTGGATAATAGCTACCACACTTTTATTACCGTACTGACCTGAGTATAGTCCATGCTCAATTATAATCCCACCCCAGTTTTGAGAGGAATCTGAAAGAATAGTAGAAAATTCCTATTATAATCCCACCATTAAGTGTTTTTTTTTTGCTGGAAGGCATAACATAAACATATTATTTTATCCACAATCATACATCGGTATAAAAATATTACATTACAATATGAATATAATATTTTGTATACATGAAATATAATGAAGTAGACGAGTTTACCTGGAAAGTAAGCGAATAAAGGCCTCCTGTCAAGTCCCGACTCTGTTTTCTATTAATTTTTGTAGTTAGAATGAGTGATTTTTATAATTACAAATTTAACACGAATGAGTATTTTTGAGTTTTTAACATTTGATGGAATGTTATTCCATTGTTTAACCCCAATGTTAAGATATAGATTTACCACTTAAATCCAAGTTTAATATTAGGTATAAGAATCGGCATGTCTGTAGAATACTATGATTAGCATGTGTACAAACCTGTTGTTCAAATGGGGAGGCAACTGGTAGGTTGTTGCCGGTATGGTACATGATGAATCCACTATTTGGTATACACAAACAATGATTTAGTGGTTTATTATTAACAAACCAAGGATAGAGGCACTTCGGTAATCCACGTGCTCACTGCTCTCAGTGGACGCTTTTGCAGTATGGCAGTTTTTCCTTCAGTGTTGCATGCCAAATGCCCATGCAGTAATACCATATGTGATATGTTGAGAGAAACGTGTGTTAAGAGGCTTAGAAGTGACAGTTTCAGGTAGAAAGTGCTTTACTTTATATAAAATCAAATACTGCTTGAAACATTTCTTTCCTAACTCATCTATGTGATTTTCCAGGTTAAGATTTTGGGCGATAGTGATTCCTAAAAATTTAAAAGCATTAACTGGATTTATTTTGGATTTATCGATGGAGATATTCAACGAGTTATTAATTTTGTTTTATTAGTGAGTGCCAATAAAGCATAAATAGTTAGTTTTTTAAGATGGAGTGAAAGTTATTGGCTTGAACCAGGGGTTGTTTAGTTGACTTATACCATTATTCATATTGTATTTAGTTGTTAATATCTGAGTGTGATGTAAATGCACTAGTATCATCGGCATATAATATAAAAGACATGCAATAGATTACATGCCAATTTTTGTGTTTATAATGCTTTTTGGAATTTTTCGTGTGATTTTCTTTACAAAGTTAATTAGGTAAATGCTTCAGTCATTTACAGGTCTTTGTGATCATACACCTCATTTGACACTTGAAAATATCTGGAATCGAGTAAGCTATGATGATTGTGTGGTGGAGATCCCATTTAGGGTATGGGCCAAAGAGGTTCTATAAAAGATGAGGCCAAACGTTACGTTAATCTTTAGAAATTCACAGTCTCGCATGTTTTGCCGACCCACAAAGAAAACATAGAGACCACAATGAAGCAATGGGCTGGCCCCGATTCTTCCAAATATGTGGGTGCCGTCTTGCATATACACTAATCGGTAGTGATACCAAATTAAGGTTGTGTTAGAGGTGGCCAGGTGTGGATGTAATAATAGTGTACCTGGAATCATTGTGCTCAGAGACTCTTTTTTCTATAATGCAATGCGCGCTTAGGTGAAAAGATGTATTCTTGAGGCGGTTTATTTAAATCAAGACGACTGATGTGTCATTCATTCGTTGCGTGGCATGGGTAGGGCAAAATGTAACCACCCAATAGCACCCAACATCCACAACTGCTTATTTTGGCGGATTGTTTGTATCGAATGGACATTATGTGTGTATTACAAGCACCCAAACTGATATTATTCCGTGCCATATTTCAAAATGTCAGAGCCAGCACGGACGAATGGGTTTGAATTGCGTTTCCACACCTTTGTATGGCCATGCCCTTCTGCGCCTGTAGATTCGTTAATCCTATACAGGAGGAGAGCAAAACAGCGTATAAATGCATAATAAATTAAAATCCTATAACTATCTGTTGCCCCAAATAAAAACTGCACATTTCTAAATGATAAAAATGTCACTTCAGTATTGTCCCCCAATTCCAGTGACCAATAGATAAGCTAGAAGCTCGAACTAAAGATATTCAAGTAACCGGCCCGGGTGCGGTGTAAAAAACACTTCAGATTAATTTTAATCTGGAGTGCAGAAACATTGTTATATTGTCTCACTGTTGAAAAGACTCAGGTGTATGTGTTACCACCTCTCCGATTTAGACTGGAGGAGTCTTTTTTTAATGATGTAATCGCAAAAATACTTCCTCATTTGCAAATATAAATCAATCTTGAGCTTCTAGTGCGTGTTCAATAACTCTGTCATGTTTTACATTTATTTGAAAAGGAAGAAAGAAAGAAAAGACAAACCTTTCATGCCAGAAGGTTGCTGGGCAGCTTTGACCTAAACCTTTGTGCAGAATTAAAAATCCGTAACTTATTGCTTACATTCATTTTTACCGATTAACTTCCAATTTACCGCGTTTCAGAAGAAAAACTTAGGGTCAACGACCTATATAATAATGGTAAACTGGTTTTAGTTATTGTGAAAAGAAGACTGGTATTTTGTTACTCAACGAACGTGGAGGGTGTGGTGATAACACCTGGCTATATCAATGGCCCCACATACCAGTCCCATTGTAATATCTTTAGTATGGTTTGCTGAAGTCTATACATATCAATTAGTCAACTGAACTGATGAAAAAGATTGATATGACAGTTTATTCATTTTTAAGAAAATGTGACAAGTTTTATTGGGGCAAATACGGTTATGTCATGTAATAATTTTCAATAATTTTACACGGGTTTTGTCTAGTCCCTTTGAATGGACTACGGAAGTTGTTATGCAGCTTGTTATTTGGTCTACGCCCCCTAGTCTATATATTCCCACCCCCTAAATCAAGCTAATTTAGTAAAACATGTGGACATAATAGGACATATAGTAATGTTATTAACAGCTTATTTTGAAAAGTGTTTAAATGAGAATAAAGATAGTTGTTGCCTCCTGACGTGTGTGTCCACGTGTCATCTCCCCGGGCTGCAGCACTATTTAGTGTAAAAACAACTCCGCTCGCCTCAATTCTAATCAAAATAATGCTGTCGCTCATTTGATACGACACAATAGATACACGGAGGAGGCTAAAAACAATACCTTATTCTCTAAATGTAACTGGCGGCAAGGCCCTTTTGCTGGTTAACAATAGTTGTGGTAAGTTTAGTTGTTTATGCATCAGGAAGGTGAAATTAAGGCTTATGGTTTAAGAAGAATCTAAAAATGGCCAAAAAGGAGTACTCAAGCACTCTGTTGTACAAGCCTCAAACATCAAACAAGTAGATGTCAATCAAACTTGAATTTGCGGTTTAGTTTTTGAAGATCTTCACAAAGATCAAGCATTCTAACATTATAGCAGCACGGAAAATGCAAATGTTATCAGTAGTAACCTCCTTTTACCTTAAAATAAGGTCACTACTATCTAAAATCAGTGGTTTTTAACTGAACTAATTTTGAACATCTAATGAAAAATTCAGTTATCCACATACCTCAAAAAATGAGGGTACAAGATGGTTTCTTTGTACATAAAAGACTTAATGGTGGTGTGGGGCGTGCTACATAATAATATGTGATTGTGATTCTGGTAAAACCCGCAACATGTCGCACAGGAACAGTTTAGAAAAAAAATAAAGAAAATAGCTTAAAATGTATATGTACTTTATTTTTTGTCAAGTTGTTAAGGCATAATTTGCTGTGGTGTATCAAAGAAGAAAGTAGTGAACAGTTATGGAAACTTAATATTTCAACCTCAGTGATAGTAAAACTCAAATATAAATTTCCCACAATGTGGCGGGTTTCCCAGATTGCATACAATTCAGGTTCCAAACATAAATGGCCCATGCGCACCAGCTGAACTTTATTTAACACAGACTGTAAAGTACAAGCTTCAAAGGTGTGCCCTAATCTTTACTTCAAAATGCATTCTTTCCCTCTCTCTCCATCCTGGGGAACCATGTGCTATGTCTCATGTGAAGACGTGTACATATTTTCAAAACCAAAGTATGCAGGGGCTCTGAGGTTGTAATACTGGATGGCTACAAAGATAAATCAGAGGGCTAGTTTCATTCGTAATGCTTCCTCTTACAACTACGGTATATGCCACACTCTGAGGATTCCTTCGTAAGATTACAGTCAAAATCCCTCGAACCTCGCCTACTTTCAGATGGCATGAACCTGGATAGGAAGACCTGGAAACATCGAATCTCCAGAACCCATCACAGGGTGCCCTCATCAGTGTGCATGGCTTAGGTCAAGGAACAATGTGTTTGTTATAGTCGCCGCCACATTCCTTTTCTGAAATAGACGTCTACAAACCTTGCATAGAGTTGCAGCGTTGTAACAAACCTCTACTTATCTCCTCCGCATTGTTGAGGTGCTGCTGGCGAATGCGGGCTCGTAGTTGATTGCAGAGAAAAAGGAGTATGGAGGAAGAGTGTGTTCATTCTCTTAATAAAAATGTTTAATAGTATGGCAGCACATGGTGGGTTTCATTAATTCTCAACAGCTCGGGACGACGCTAGGCATTCGAACAACTTTGCACGCCAGATGCGAGACATTCCATTGGTAAAAAGCCATGTTCGAAAGCAAGCATCTGCAGGATGTCTGCGATGAAGTATGAACCCACCTAAAGAGGGCAATTTGCCCAGGATGCAAACAGCCACAACATCACCAAAGTGTAAAACCCAGCTTGAATCTTAACACCACGTCTTAAAACAACTCCATTTAATGATCAAATCTGACATCAATTTTGAAGCAGCCGCACATGGCTGATTAGGGAAGTGACACAAATAATGACTATCGTTCAGCTGTATATTGACCCAACGGAGACATCATTAACTTTCACAACATATTGGGCCTATAATAATTAAAGTCTTCATGTGAGACTTCAGATGGAATACATGCCAATCACGTGGCTATCCCGGGAAAATAACCAATTTTGGACCTCGTAGTCATCAATCATTACAAAATGAATCATACCCTGTTTAAGTATCTAAGCCTATTGCAAATCCACATGAGAAGAAGTTATAGTATCTAACTAGTCTTCTTGTCTTTTTAATAAACCAGATATGTTAATATGATGTCTTAAGTGATATCAATATCCACATGAATGACATAATGACTTATACATGCAAAATAAATGTGCTACTCGACACTAGCAGACGACGGTTAACAGCAAAGTTATGTCTCCTTTCAGGAGCCGATAATCAAGCACAAGGACTCGCATCTGACCTGACAATCCATATTATAGGTTCGGACATCCCAAAACAGGCTACACCCATGTGGGCTTTAAAAAAGAGAATTTTAAATGTGATACCCATGTGATATTCAGTGAAGCCCTGTGACACCCCAGTGATGTCTTGCACCTACACAATTAGTTATACGTCTCTGTATCAAATTGTGCCATCTTCTTACTGGTTGATACTGACATGTCTACGTATTTGTCACCGACTTCTACTACCATGCGCCAAGCAAGGATGGATCAATCTGACAAACTCAACAATATAACCAGTTGATTAACACTTTGAATATGTTGATAACCAGGCTACAGGCTTTGCCCCAAAACTTAATTTTTTCTTCTTTTAAAAATCAAAGTCACAATATTTTATCAAGAAAGTGTGGACATTTTTCCATATTCATGGTAAACTTGATTCAGTTAGTCTTATGTCGGGAATCAAATATGGACGCGTCGCCCTGCCGCAATCGCAGTGAGTATTTGCAGTGAGCGTAGCACGCAGCAAAAGTACAACTGACCTCTTTTGAATTGACCAATCGCGCGTACCGTATTTATGTACGAGAACGTTTGTTACTAGGTCAAGTGCAGCCGTGCAGTACACGTCAACGCACATCATTTAAGATGCATCTCAGATGTGATTCCAGATATAATAGTCAACCTTGTTTTGAATTCAGAAGTATTCCAGATAAAAAATTTCAAAGCATTTCAAGCATCATTGTGCATGACACATTAATCAACAAAATTCTTAAGTTGTTAAAATGTCTATTATATCTTAATGATTTTATAGTATTTCCAGAACTAATAACAATATTAGTTTGTTCAACGCAAGCAAAGACTAGAATACAAAATTCAACATTGTTTGCATATGGGTATTATAGTGCAACTTAATCGCTTACAGCCAGTCATTTAAAATTTTCACGGTCTAAAAAAACCAACTAAAAGCTTTAAAACGATTCATGTAGAAATGTCTCACTGTGCAAAACAAGTGATATGAAAAACAGACGTCACAAGATCAAATGATGTACCGTACCCTATTTTTAGGTTAAATGTTTAATATAGAAGTCCCAAGTATGCAAATGAGGTGTTACAATTGATTCCATCATGCAATGTATGATGTTGCGCAGTAGGCTTGATGGAATAAATGGGCAAATACCTCATTTGCTTACTTGGGACTTCTAAAGATACGTCTACTTGTCCACCTTATTTTGTCCCAAATTCATGATATGACAAGATATATAATCAGTACATGTGTGTGAATTTTGAGGAGTTTCTCCTTTCTGATAAAAACCCGGAGGGCATCTTGTTAGCTGAATTTGTTGAATGTTGTCAAGTGGCTAGGAAAATTAATCAACATAACACAGATTATAAATATTGCCTAACCTGACCGATCTGAAACAAAAAATACGATTAAAAATTACATCGCTACCGAGTGTGTCACATGCAATAGCGGTTTGTGGAAAAATTAAGCTCATATGACTTTGACCTTGAAGGTGACCTTTGACTCTAAACAAAGGATGGTTTGCGTGATTATTCATAAACAAAGTTTGGTTGAAATTGAACTTCAAACTTTCACATTGAAGTCAAGTTTACATTTTAAGCCTATCTTACAACTTGACCTCACAGACCTTTGACTTGGTACAGGCCTTTGACCTCAATAAATGCGGGATCCCCTATTGCACTATTAACCAAGTTGGTTTCCAATGTCAGCTTCAACTTTCAATTGAGGTTGTAATTTACATTTAGCCGGGATCTAAAACTTAACCTCACATGACCTTTGAGCTTGGAATGTGACCTTTGCCCTATCAATAAATAAAGGGATCCCATGTTGCATCTATGACCAAGTTGGTTTAAATCCAAAGTACGCCCAGGATATTACAGGCAAACGTTACAGGACCTCGAATTAACAAAATAAAACCTACATGCATTTTGTGCATGCAATGCTTCAAAAAATTAATGCACAATCAAGTGGAACATGCACAAAACTGGTCACAATGCTGCATGGAAACCCTTAATCGGATGTCACAAAATTTTGAAATTTGATCAAATTAATTACAAATTGTATTCGAAGGCAGAGAGGAAACATAATTTGTATTCATATGAGGGGTGATATCATTTGGACAAAGAATAGGCTGTTTATGCCAAACAATTGTTTCATTTCAAACTGCAGAAACCTATGTGAATCCTGATGAAGTGAGCCCTCATGTGAGGAAATCATTGAATGTTACTACCTTATGCTCAAGTTACAAGTGGATCCCGATCGGATACTGATAGACTTTTGGAGGCTGATCGGGGTACAGGTTCACATGCATGCCTTCAAAGAAAACCTGGCAAAATTGATCCCAGTGCAATATATTCACACACTTGCCAAAGAGGCCCTACATTGATACAGAAGCTCAAAAAAAATAGAATTCATGGGCCCTCTGATGATCCCAGGGGCAAAGGTTTGTCTAAATACGTTAAACTTGTGAATCCCTGTGGTTAAAACCATAAGACAGAAGCTAAAATACAGATTTTATAACTTTTTAGTGTAATTTTAAGTGTTTTTTTTGCTACTTTTGTTAAAAAATGCCTGTGATATAATGAAATCAAATTGATATTATAAATTTACATGCACACTGTGCATGTAGTACGCAGAAACTTTACATGCAAAAAAGAAAAAGGACATGCATTTGTACATGTGTGACCCAAGTAATTTGAGCTCTGAAAATGTTAACCTTTATTCCATCAACAACAGATTAGACAGACAACAAAACAGACATCAACACAAAGACGACAACCAACGGGATCCCTACAATATGTCTTCCTGCCCTACGGGCAGGGGGGGTTTTTGACACAAAAAAATTGTCTTCAGCTGTTTTTTCACTTTTAATGAGTGAGATTCAAAATGTGGACCAAACACACTCAGAGGAGTACCCTAGGGCAACAAGAACATCAATAAGTGAGTTCGATAATTCAGGCACACTATGTTGTTCATATCCCGATTTGAACTCCGTGACCCATCTCAGCACAATTAAATTCAAGGATTCTGGGATGGGATACCGAGGTCAATCGGGATATGAACATATTGTTGCTTATTGTGAGAGCAGTGCCTGAATTATCTAACTCACTTATTGTTAGTGTCTTGTGGGTGTAGCTTTAAGGTTGGCTTGTTCCGATTTTGTGATTGTGTTATCTACTTGGTTTGAGAGCCTGACACTTGTTACCAAGCTACAGGTACCAGGGAAACAAAGTTGGGGTTGGTTATGCTAGAAGTGTAATGCATAGTGCAATACACTATCGTTACTGTGCTAATATTGATGGTTATAAACATAAATGGCACAGTTGTGTCCAGATCTTGAGAACGGAAAAATGGATTTGACTTTGTGTTGAAAGCTTGAAATTCCAGGTTAAGACAATGAGGAAAAATATGGTTTTTCATCTGATATCACAATTTGAGATACTTCTGGGTAAATCAGGTAAAGGTAACTCACAAGCACCTTTAATTTGCCCAATGTTGGTTGGGATTATCAAAGACTTCTAACCTATCCGTTGGACCCAAGATCATACTTCCCCTGCCCAGTACCTAGGGGATACAAGTGACCAAAATTTGTGATTGTGATTAGCTGTCATGGACTAAATATTTAATCACAAATGACAAAAATATTTTAGGAAAGGAAACAGTCCAAAAAATGTGTATTTATTGCATTTTGCCTATGATGAAAGTCAAGCTCAGGACAGTTTCGTGGTTCTTCATTTTTACCAATAATTAAAAGAACACAGAATAAAAAACAAGTTTTATTCAAGAAAAATCTGAATCTATTAAAAACTGTAAAACTATACTAAAGATTCTCTAACAAAGTACTAGAGATTATAGACCCAGGGAATGAGTAACGTAAACAATTTTTTTTTAAACATGTTCATTTATACAAATTATGGAAGGCAATGAAAAATTTTACAATTGTTCAAATGATCCATAGTTTTATACACACCACCTCTTAAAATGTTGTATGGGTCACAATACTAGATGGATGAATTACTTTGGAACCCAGTAAAGCTTTACCAAACAAATGATCTAATGATGCATTTGCTGGCTTAGGAATGATGCTAAGTGTAATTGTGTAAATAGCTACATCACTACCAGGTTACCCAGACCAACTGATTATTAAACAAAAAATCTCTTGAACTCTAAAATTACCACAAGTTTATTACTGAGAATAGCCATACTAAATATAGCAATATAATGATCAGCGCTGCAGTGCTACAGCGAGTTTTGGAACTGACATCAAACGTTGCCCGGATGGTGAACATTGGGGCCCAATCTTGTTTCAGTTTCTGCCAGCCAAGATATGTTTTCAGCAGATTCTACGGAATTCAGACCATGGAGTTGTTTGGACCAAGTTATGCAGGGAGTGAATATAGCAAGTAGCAGAAGAGGTAATGTAAGTCAACATTTAGGCCAACCCAGGCTAGACGTAGGGCATGGGTCGTGCCACATGGCTTATAGCTAGGGCACTAGCATAGTCAGGTGTGGAGCTTAATGACAAGGATCTACTTGGACGTTATATAAAACAAATAATGATGTTTTCATTCGTCAACAGAAAGAATTTTCATTCGTGAAGATCTCCAACTCATAAAAATCGTTCCATTGGCACTCTAAAACATTCATTATTTGTACATCATTGCATAGTAGTAATGCCAGATTTACTACCTCATAGGACATGTTAGAGGCATAAAATGATTTATATCCATGAAATACGTGTATGTCATGTGATGTCTGTATGATACTTCTCCACTCACCTTGCTGTGTGTAATATTGCACACCTACTTCTCCCCATATGAGCCACTTCATTATCTGGCTCCAGGCATCTAAGACGTCTTTGAGTTTGTTCAATTATTATTCCAGTGAGGCGGACCTACAAAGTTAGTGAAAGTCACTCATGTTTGCTCCTTCATTAATTCTTGGAGGACATTCTGAAAAGAGAGTAGCAAATTGTTATCTAATAAAGCAGAAATACCTCCAATAAATCATATGACCGTCTGCCGATTCCCGTTATCAATTTCCAGTTCATTCATTAAAAAAAAACACTCCTTCTGGAGCATAAGCGATTGTGAAATTGCTTCAACAGCACAGGGAAATAACAACAGCCCAAGAAATGCCCTAGTGGGCCACACAGCAAATTCTGCTGCTAAGTGATGTATGGAGATGGCAGAACGAGTCTCGAAGCTTGGAACTTCAATCGTTCTGTGCCAGGGAATGAAGTGAATTCATCACTAAACTGACTTCAGTCGCGGTACCTCAAAGAAGGATTGAGAAAGGTGTGAACTACTATAACTATTCATAATTTTTGTTTTGACGACACACCCAATAAAATGCCTTCCAATGGCGGCGGCCCAGGGGTGTCATCAATTTGCCAAGTCACTGTAATTCCTTAAGGTGCTTATTCATGGGCACAATGTAAACTGATGTTGGCAAGTACTTCTTTGTTCAAAAAATCTGTGAGCATGCAGGGTCCTCAAAAAAGGTAATGAATTTGGTTCAGTGCTAACTACTTAAAAATGTATTAGAAAATAGATGAATTTACAAGAGAACATTGTCAATCAATTAAAAAGTTTATTTTAATTGCCGGAACAATGAATTGAATGAAACACAAGAATTACAAACGCTAGAACTGCCAAAGAAAAACCCAAGTATGGCTTTGTTCAGCAAGGACAAAAAATATGCTTAGATTGCCAACTCAATTATCAGATGCTCCAATTTTAAAGGTGTTTGATGAAAATTTACTAAGTTAGTATGCTTGAAACACCAAAAACTTTGATGGGTTCATAGTTCACAAGAAATAGCCACCTTTGCGCAAAGTGGTATTCACTTTCCATTTGCCCTATGGGTGTGGCTAACCGATCAACCTATATTGTATACCCGATACAAGATTTTAAAAATTCAAAATAGGTCAGTCCAATTTTTTCTGTGTATTTTTTTTAGCATTATCATCGCCATTTTGGGAACAGCCAGAAGTGCAGGAAAAAGTAGCAAGATGAGATTTAGGTAAAACCCTAAAATGGGCAAAATAGTGAGTCAGGAACAACATACCCCACTCTTGTGTTACATTAAATATAATTAAAAATTGGATTGTTTCAGTTTCAATTTATTTCACGTTTTTGGCCATCAGTGGAACAAATTAAATTCAAGTTTGGAACTACCTCTTTTTTAATTTAATCGGTATAGAAAAACAGTAAAAATTGAGAATGTTACGATTACCGATCCGATACAGATAACATACATACAAAAATTTCCATTGCTCTTATAACAGGCAGCTCTAAAGCGCACAAAAACTAATGCAATAACATGAAATATATACGAGCAACAGGCTAACGATCAATTAACAACTATGAGTCTTAATTTTCTTAAAAATGGCTATGTTTGTGCGTCCCTGATGTTACGGGAAGGTGTGCTTTTTATGGGCAGTCCCCACTGGTTCGCCGATTGTACCATTACAAATGCTTGCTTATATAGACCCCACACTGGACATAAATCGATCTTTTTTGCAAACTTACATTTACGGCTTGGGTTGAGAGTTGGTAGTTGGAACGTGGGAGTTTTGAAGGGGGAAAGGGGTAGCAGATAAGTGAAGAATTGGGGAAGTAGGATGGTGATTATGTTGGTGTTCAGTCAGGTGAGGTTGAAGAGGGGAGGGGGCTAGGAATTTTGGCGTAGAGGGAAGAAATACATTCTCATGGTGTCATCTGAAACCGTTAAGTGGGGCGTGTGAGTCATGTAGCAAGGATTGTGGGCAAAAGGTGGGTGAAGATGATAAGGAATACTTAGGGTGATAATGTGGTGTAAGTGAGGCAGGAGACGATGTGATGGCAGTCTTACTGTTCTTGCGGATGAGTGGTGGTGAGGTTCATGAATGGCTATGCCTGCGTGTGGAAGGAAGTGTGAAGAAAAGGAGGCAGTTTTTTATGATGAGTGGCAGAATGGAAAAAACAAAAATTTGCACAATGTTGTTGGAATTGGTCTGATAGTGTCAGTGACTTGGTCTAGTGTTTTGGTGATTTTAATTGCATGTGTGGAAAAGGATCGCAGGTTTTGAAGGTGTTCACAGAGTTATGGGTTTTGGAATTTGGAGGAAGAATGTGTTGGGGTTTTGTGATGAAAAGATTCTGTTTGCGAATACTGGTTTCAAGAAATTTGACAAAAGGAAAGTGACTTTAGGCTCAGGGGGAATGAGACAGAGATTGATTTGTGTTAGTGCGCAAGAGGAAGAGAAAAATTCTAAAGCATGTTTAAGGTGATTCCCAGGTCCAGGAGAATCGCACACAGGTTGTGGTTGTTAGATGTGGTATGAGCAAGGTGAAAAGGTGGTGAGGAAGGTAGTGCATGAAGGAGGAAAATATGAAGCGAAAGAAGAAGAACAAGAGGAATTCTTGAGATGAGAGTTGGGAGCTTGTGGAGACTGATGTGTCGATTTGTGGGATGCGTTTAAAATGAAGGTGTAACAGGCATGTGATGAAGTGTGCGGAACACCGACAATGTAGGAGAGAACCGGAGAGATATGGGTATGTGGAATGCAGAGGGAGGAGGCGATATTGAGAACGAAGGATGCCCTTTTCAGATATGAGAAAAAATGTACGGAAGAGAATCAAGCGGGTAGAAGGCTTAAGAAGCGAGCGAAGAAAGTGGTTGCGAAGGGTATGAAGGAGGAGGCAGAGAAGGGCTGAGTGAGTTGAGAGATAATCCCAAACAGGTTGTTAAGAATTGACGCAATGAAAACGATGAGAGATGTCGAGAGGTGGAAGATTTATGCGATGAAGTGATGGAACGTTGAATTTCAGTGATATGAGATGAGGTAGAGTCTGGAAAGAGCTATGGAGAGAATTACAGAATGAAGGATAATGAGTGGGATCAGAAGGTAAAGGCGAATGTGGAGTAAAGGGCCATGTTGAGAGGTCAGGCATGAAGAACTGTGAAGGCAATAGGAGAACTGAAAAAATGAGCACTGGACACTCAGAGTGTAGTGCTGAGATGATTAGTGCGATTGGAGAGATGTGGATGGGTGTGCTATGGAGTTGTGTCAAGAGATTTTTAGATGGGGAGGGATGCCGGAGGAGTAAGCAGTGAGTGTGGTAGTTTCCAATTTTAAAGGAAAGGGGAATGCACGAGTTTTGTTGCAGAAGTGGTGTGAAGTGTTAGAGCATGCAATGAAAATTGTGGATGAGGGTTTCTAGACGAATAGATTCGGAATAGATAGTGGAAGTGGATGAGATGCAGAATTTGGGTTTATTCCAGGAAGGTACAATATTGCAGTGTTTATTTTGAGGAGGTTGCAAAGGATACCGGAGCTAAAGGGAAAAAAAGCTGTAATGTGTCTTGTAGACGTGGAGAATCATTTGATAGGACTAGGAAAGTATGGATGGTGCGAATTGAGGAAAAATATATACAGAGAATTAGTGGTTATACCAGTGTGGAGTTTTGTAGAAGGCGCCCAGACAAGAGTTAGATGGGGTCCGATTTGTCTGAGGATTTGTAAGTAAGTTAGGTTGTGCATCAAGTTTCTGGTACTTTCCTCCATTTGATTTGTGAATTGTTATTGATTAGTGACGGAGAGTGAGATGTTGCATGCTGATGACATGTTTTATGTCTGAGACAATGTATGGACTGATGGAGAAGTTTTGGAAATTGAAGGAGGCTTTTGAGCGGTAAGGGTCTTAAAGTACACCTTGAGAAGACAAAGTGCTGGTGACGGGGTTGATAGGAGGTGGTAGTTAGTAAGGTAGAAGACCCATTTGGTTGCCTTGGGAAGAGGTAAAGGCACACTCAGATTGTGGTTGGGAGAAATGTTGAAATGATCCATGGAGATGCACAAAGATGAGAGAGTGACCCCCAGCTTGGCAAGAGATTTTATGTTTGGAAATGCAATAAGGGAGTTTAGGGATGTGGACCTAGGAAAGATTGGTTGTATGAGTTGGAGTCTGTGAATGGAGTTCACATACCTTTGGGACAAGGTTATTGGGGGTGGTGATGTGAAGGTGGTTTGACAGCTAGAGTGAGGTATGTTGGGGTGAGTTTTAGGGGAAGGTGGGAGTTGTTGCAAGGGAACAGATATCCTTTGAAGATTCAAGGAAAGGGTATAAGATTTGTGTGAAATCAGTGATGCTGTAATGGAGATTGAGACTGGTATCTGAGCGAAAATAATGGGGATTCTGGGAGGACATAGAGAGCACTGATAAGAGCGATGGTGTGGGTGAAGTTGATGATAGGATGAAGACTGAGGACTTGACCAACCGCCCTCAACACCGTTGGGTTTGGAAGAGGCGTGGACCGGTTTGGCTAAGGCGACAGTGTATGTTTATGGCAAATGTGTTGAAGGATGACGAGTATGCCTTAATAAGCCTTTGAGTTGAAGGGGGCGGTTCCGGGAGGAGGGGACGTCCCAAGAAGACTGAAGAAGCAGTGGAGGAGGAGAATAGGAGGGTTGGGTTGAGGTGGATATGCATTGAATCGGGTGAGTGGAAGGAAGGAGTAATAAGGGCGGTTGCTGCCAGTGTGAGGCTCTTCCTGCCACCCCCGCTTACAGGGACAAACCCGGATTTAAACCTTTTGGTATTTACGACTACGGTTATAAAAGGGTTTCTGCTATAATTAACGTGTACTGAGAGTTTGTTAGATGAATTGGTCAATTCGCTGTCCATTAACTCAAAGACTGTTTATTTTGTTCAGTCCTTGACATGCCTGCATGGTATGTTCATCATTTTCATAATGTTGTCAGTAAAACAGTCAAGTTATTTGAGTTTTTCCCCTTAAAAGAGATTTTTATTAGAGGGGAAACATTCATTAGAGAATACATGGTACATCCAACCATCACCACATAAAATGGATTTCAAAGTGATCCTTCCAGCTATGCTGGCCACCCACAAAAACTAACTTTTAGTCTGTTAGGTTAAGATGAGGTCCTGGATGATGAATAGCCCTATAATGCTGCTTGCAGTTCTACACTCCATCGATAATATCTACTGTTTAAGTCTTTACACTGACTAAGCTTGTTCTTGTCTCTTTACAGACGCGGGGTTACCCACAAATGAAGACACTTGTCGCTCTTGGAGAGTGTGCCCTGTAGTAAGACACAAATGCAAAAAGTGATTTTGGAGTTTTCACATAGAAGCTTGTGTCATATTTAGAACACATCTCCTGAAATCGAAGACGAATATCATGCTCCATATTCATTCAATACTTTGGAGGGTATCATTATTCAAGACAGACGCTATTATAGCAGTGTGAGTCACAATGATTGTTCCCCAAAATATCCTAATTTTTGCTTGTCAACTGTGCCAGGTAGCTCTTACGGCAGCTAGGACCCGTTCGCTCCGCGCAATAGATCTGGCGCTGTTCCAAGTTGAATTTTCCAACAAATGCTTGCGTGGCTTTTCTGATGAGACTCTCGCGTAAAATCAGCAGCTGCGCCGGCTTCCGTGATAAATTAAAAAACATGGTCGCATCTAAACTATGGAAGCGCGCGAGATGCCTGAAACGTGACGGTCAACCTAAAAAGGCCACGAACACCAACACCCCTCCCTCAGGGAAAATATCACCCAAAAGGACCATGGATGAAAAATGGTTCATGAGATTTTTATATTTGCCCTAGCTGCGAAACGTGTCGGTTTGACAAAAAGTACTTGTTTTAGTTTGAAAAAGACGACTTTTAATTGGTAGTATAGAAGCCAATATTTTTTAACATTGTTTCTCTATTCATAGGGCCTAATTAATTCCCAATTAGATGTAGCCTACTCGTGTCACAACAGCCCTTCAAATTTCCCTACTCTGGAAGAATTTCTGTTTTCCGTTTACGGATAGAAATTACAACAAGTGCCATTGGGCACCGTCCGGCTCGCTTTTAAATTTGGCAATATCCTTTTCTCGGGAATATATTGTAAACTGCGGTCCCCTTTTGTAATTTTTTTGTTTTACTAAGAAGCTAAATTTGAGCCAAATTTTTAGTTCCTGCCGCCTGCAAATTTCCTCGAAATCCACCGGTTACCTAAAGGCCTACTCGGAGAAATGAAAATAATGAACGGTCCCATCTTCCCAATGTCGGATTCGGGGGCCGTACATCGCTACCTCAAAAAGTTCCCCCTCCCCCTCAGCGCTATATACCTCCATCTGTCCTCCAATTCCTCGTCACTAAATTCCAAAGACTTAAAGTTAAAGGTAAGTTCAGAGGACTAATAATACGGGAAATAAAAACATTGAAAAAACATAAAATTTATCTACAATATTCTAGTTGGAATTGAGGAGAGTTACATTCTTGCCTCTCTAAAATTAAACGCCTGTACATTTTACAGTACATACACGATTTTATAGTAGCATAGTGTGTTGGCAGAATGGCCAGTAAAATACTCCGAAAAGATGCCATTATAATACTTAACAGTATTTTTAACGGGTTGCGTGTGCGGCATACCCGGGCGGCATAAGATATTCCTTGTTTTACATATATTTTGTTCAATTCCTCCAAATTCTCAGATTACAGAGAATTTGCCCTTCTCATTATAAAGCTAAACTATACTTGAGAATAGGATATTGGTCTTACTCAACGACGTTTATTATTTCCAGCTCTATGTCTTACTTATGAAATGCGTGATGATACAATCATCAGACGCAAGTATTAGAAGGTTCATTCGCGTAACCTACGTTGCGTGTGACGCCTCCGAATGTCGCATAGACAGTTTTCTCACAATTTTGAACACTAAAAAAAAAAAAAAAACGTGCTATTTGTTAACTTATTGAGAAAAGTAGTTCGGTGACCTCTTTTTTCTTCCACCCCCCCGTAAAGCTTCTAGTGTGCGCAACTTTTATTAAAATTCCATCAAAAAATTTCGAGCAGAACTTTGTGTTATAAGTAAAAATTGTTCTGTCGTAAAAATTAAATTTACATAGGCTGTGTGTGTACTAATTTTTGATCAAAAATGGCAAAAATAGGTATTTTGAATCAGTATTAAATGAAAAACGCAGGTCGGTGACCCATTTTTTATTTTGGTATTGTTGGTTTACCCTCGGATGAAGTTGTCATACCGCGTTTCAAGGAAAAAATTCGGAAAGATATATCGTGTCCTAGCCCCCTTAAATTGTAAATACTTCAAAAGTACTTTTAATAGCTGTTCTGTCAAAGGAATTTTGTTGAATTTTTCATTTGGTTCACTCAGGCAATCAATATCTGTACTCATTAAAATAAAAAGGCCGGCTCAGATATGCCTTTGTCACAAGATTCTACTCTAACATTGATTTTTTGGAAGCTCAAATTTCAAATGGGATACCTAATGTGTGCTTTACACACACTGGTGGATCAATGTCCTAAATGCCCAACAACGAGTCTAACACATGCCAGTTTATTAAGTTGGGATTAATGCAACAACAGTGCAAATTATATTTTGTTTGACTGATTAATCTTCATGGTTTGTAATGAACTCGTTTTTACTATTAACTAAGGCAAAACAAAAAAAAATGAAAAACAACCAAAACCAGTGTTCAATTTTTATGAAACACCTTAAGTTGGCTAAAGGTCAAGGTCAGACTTTTTGGAACAATTTTCCTTTCATGATAAATATTATTAATTTGTGCTTAAACTGTGGTGAATAAATGCACCAACAGAAAGTTTTTTTGCCTATCTCGTTTTTCTGTATCTGGTTTGTAAATTACACTGTTACATGTTTAAGCTTGTTTACTCATCTTCTATAGTTTACGGTACTAATTTGTACACGCTGCATTTCGGAAGCCCTCTAAAAATGAGGCCATACCTTGAAACTAAAATGCATGAATCTCGGTATTTCGACATGGTGATTAAAAAAGTAATTATTTGTTTAATATAAAGTATATAATATTTCTAAAAGATACAAATATTTTTAATATTGTGTTTCATCGGGAACAATCATTTTGACTCACACGGTAATAGACTATCATAAGTCTCATGATTGGTAGGACAGTCCATATGCATGACGGGGTACAAAAACCTGTTACACAGTGCAAAATGTACAGAAAAAGGCACCAATAATTTAAATTCTCTCAACACAACTTTTATTCCTTACATGTAAAACTGTATATAAGTATACCTTTTTGGAAAGCCTATACTACAAGGATGTCCAGATATGGCCAAAAGAGAGGCAATATTCAGGGTGGGTAAATTCCTATAGGGTGAACTAAGAAAAAATTACATATTTTGTCATTTTAATACCTTGGTAACTGTTTTTTCCAAAATGTGCAGTCAAAACCGATGTGGATTTTGAAAGACATGACAAAGGCCCTCCAAAAAATAAACAGGCGATAACTAATGGTTGTTCGTGTTTGTGAACTACAGGGTGGTCAAATCACTTATAATTTTGACAAAAACGGTCATTTTGAAGGACTAACCTCTTTTATTCAAGTACTAATCATCTTCTTTAGAGAAATCTAGGATATGGGTTTCTGTCCAAAGTTATGATCAAATATTAAGTATACAGGGGATCCATGTATATTATACAGGTGATCCATGTATTTATAAAGGGTCAATAGGCAATATTTATTAAGTCGCCCTGGATTTACCATTTTGAGCAAAGATGACAACCTATGTAAACTAACCGTGACAAGGCCATTTTTTTCTCTACTATACCAGGTGAAAATTTGTATTCCCATAGCTACTAAACCGGTTGACAGGTACAAACGTTTCATACAAAATGCAAAATACACGGATTGTCGGCTATTGACGCACCCAATGTCGTCAAGGTCTTGAACCCTAAGAACAATGGTAAATTGTTTTCATAAATCATATCTATTCCTATCCCAAATTCAAATCATCTTTCATTTTGAGTAACTACTGTATACAACCTTTCTTGTTTGACTTGACAAACTCATAAATGTCTCCAAACTCATGTGTCTCCATACGGTCCCACCAAATGCCACATTTTGGGTTGAAGATGACATTGGTCATGAAAATTAAATTATTCAATGCTTCATTAGGCTAATTCCCTTTTATATAAGGAATACCAATGTGTGATTAAAAAGAGAGAATTATAATTCAAAACTCAAGTTAACCCAAGTTTCTACCTCATTTTTGGGATATATTTTTAGCACAGGAAGCAGCCGAACAATTCACCAAAAGTATCGAAATTTGTACCTAATTACATTAATTACTATTAATTAATTAACATTAATGGAACCTTAGTTTGTAATCATGATTAGATCTATCATTCATGACAGTGTATGTGCAATTTGAGTCCCACAAGTGTTTCACTTCGCGACTTATTTAAGTTATAGGCCGACGCGTTTTCACCCTTTTTGTGTGTGTATATGCCTATGCTCCCCCCCGCCCGCCGGCTCCCCCCCGCCGTATCCCCCCGTTTCCTAGCTGAAGGTTTTCGACCGTAACTCTCATAATACTAATCCAATAATCCAATAGGGCTGAAAATGGTTTATCTTAAAGAGCATACTTCTAGCAATAAAATAGACATCAAATTCTTTGAACATAGTCAAATAGTTTAGAATTACAAATGGAAATTAAACTGAAAACAAAAAGTTGGAGTGTAACAGCTCCCCCATTTAGTGTACCCGTTCATGACATACGGCCACACAGAAATTCCCATTCACATGTTTTTTGGCATAATGCACTTGTCATTTTCAATCCCGCCCTGGGGTCCCGGGACTAGCGGGGACTTACCGGGAATGTACGATTTTTGCTGTCGTGACACCCCCGCCTTTATCCCTGCTAAGTAGCACGAAATCCGTTTAGCCGGCTTACATTTTTTGTGTACATCCCCGCTATGTCCCGGCCCCTTCTAGCGGGCTTCGGTGAGACAATCCCCGTATATTCGGCCAATGGGGGCCGGGGACTGCTTTAAAAATCGGTACAATTCCGGCTCGATCCGGCTATGCGACAACAGGTTCTAGCTATATAAAATCATACTACATTGATTAAATGCCCTCGCTTTTAACTGCAATGAAAGGACAATATTCCATGCATTAGCAAGAAATATCAAATAGCTTTTCACTAACCTTGTGATTTTATGGAATTAATTGAATAGACAACTCTATGATTTCTTGTATTCGTTGCTATTAATTATTTAAACCATTTTCCTGTGATTTTTTGAGGTTTTTTCTGGCGATTTTACGTTGAAAATTCGTCCTCGATTAGTAGATCTCGCCCGTGCGACTACGTGCGTGTGTGCTACTTGTATAGCTTGCCTTCAAGACATGGAAGCGATACGTACGCAATGTAGCTATATAAAATGATATACTACAGATTTGACGGGCCGATACTGCTCACTGAATAGCCTGGTTTTATATGATGTGACACATGCGTTAAAGTCCCCCGTTTATGTCCCCGGCAGCAACGGGAAATTTTTGTACCTCCCGGCTTAAGTCCAGCTATCATCAATGAGTGTCCCGGCAGGGCGGGGATAAGCTAATTACATCCCTGCCAAGTCCCGGCTAACATCCGGCTTGCGGGGCAATAATTTTTTGTACATGCTCGGCTATGTCACGGCATATACCCCGCTATGTCCCGACCCCAGGGCCGGGATTGAACTTGACAAGTGTCATAACAGTCAAATCAAACAGTGATCCTACAAGCCATTTGGCAATTTAGAATGATGTATTCACATTATCACATGATCAATCTTAGGGTCCAACCGATCGCATCGGTAGTTTCCCAAATCGCCCGATAATAAGCTTTTTCGAATCTGAATCGGTATCGGTGAAATTTCCTTCAATTGCTGATCTGATGAACCCGATCATAATCATTATGACAAAACTATAATAGTCTGGCTTCATTTTAAGGTGGCTGTTGTAGTCAGGATTCAAAGAACTGTTGTTTTTGCCATTATCTCTTAATTGTTGTTCCAACTATATAAAAGTATACATAATTTGAGAAGGAAAGGACTCAGGAATCCAAATATGGTATATTTTCCCCCCAAATCCGTAGTTTTTTGAGAAAATCAGAAAATGGAGATTTTTCACTCATTTTTTTTTTTTGGTTCCCTATAAAAAATATAGAAAAAGTTTATAAACATGTGTCCTTGTTCGATTTGTAATTACGAGTCATAGTTTCTAGGGTCGGTATTTCCCCCTTTTTTCAAAAAAAAACTTCTGCACTATTTATCAAAATGTTTGCCAAAACAAGCCACCAAACCCGCGTGTTTCAATTTGGACAACGCCAAGATTGTTTCAAAGTGTGACAATAAATACATTTTTTAACCAAAATGACAAACTAAAAAATACCGACCCGAGATTTTGATATGCTCTATACGCTGCATTTCATTTCTTACCTGTTTGCTGAATTATTTCGAGTAACTGGGAACCGAAAATCACGAATTATCGCCGAAAGTGACACAGAAAGCGCCATTTTGTCCAAATATTGTCCTTTCGCTACAAAATATAGCCTACTCCAAACCACAAGCTTTTTCATCTCTTATTCTTTACACTGCTTCTGCACCAGGTCAATGGCTTCATCTGGCATACTTATGATCAAAATTCAACATTAATGGCTCCAATCGTGAAATTTAAATCCCAATTCTGTGGCAAAAGCAACTAACTCACGTGGGCAACCATTTAACAATTGCATACAAGTACCATGGGTGGCGTCAATCGAAGCGATGCATCAGGCGTTTTCTGATGCGCTCATTACATCGCGCGCGCGGAATAGCACAGGCGCGTATTGCGCGTAATACGCGAAATTACCGCCCTTTTGCAGTTCAGGCCCCTTTGATGGTTCTTGGGTCCAAAATGCTGTAACATAGTAAAAGTAAAATGAACAAAAATGAGGAAAAATAATATATATAGATTCCTGTTAAAATATATGGAAAGAAAAACATGTTAATAAATGCCGTTAAAACTGACAAACAACTAAAAAGCTGGCCATTTGAACTAAGTTTCCCTTAACTTCCACACCACCTTACGTTCACGATCCTTTCAAACTCACCTACTTTACACAATAGGATTGGATCCCTTTTTCCGACCTTTTACAAACCTATAACCATGAATCTGTAGTGCTCCATGCCGCTACTCTTATGATCAACTCAACTTCTCAGTACAAATTCAATGTTTTAACACATTTCATTTTAATATATGAACATAATTGCACGGCTATCATCCCTTGTTTACAGCATGGGAAAGTTACATTATAGCCCCGGTCATCTTCTATATGGCATGCACGTCTCCAAGATGTGGCTGTTTTCCCAGTTTATTCCCCTAGTCACTGACCCCGGTCCGGTGACTTTTGGTCACTGACTCCTTGTGTCCAATCAGAGCAATAAGCAGGTCACTTCTTACTTTCTCATTAGCCACTAAATTATTACAATGAACCAGATGTTCTCTAGTTTCGTTCTACTAGAGCATGCGTACCTGTTGATGACAATATATACTACGAATTGCATCTTTCTCCGATAGATGCAAGGTCCAAAACCCACCCCGATTTATAAAAATAGAATTACGACACGGTGACGTGACATCACCGGCCGCCATGTTCGATCGGCCCCCATTCGCGGCTTTGCGCTTCCACTCAATAGTGAAACCAGAAGGGTTGCACCATAGAGTGGGGAGGTGGGCGGGAATGTCATAAAACAGGTAAGCATGCTATAGTAGAACGAAACTAGAGAACAATACTGTTCTTGTATTAGTTTCATTCACTAGACTTACCTTGAATTGATGACAATATACTACGAATTGCATCAATTTCAGACTAGCACAGCGAGCCCCGGAAGGGGGGCATGGTGCATCCCGCTCCGAAAAATGGGCAGGAGGAAGAAGAAAGAAAAGAAGAAAGAAGAAAGACAAGAGATCACAAGACAAAATTATGGACAGACCTACTAAAGCCCGCCATTAAAAAAATGGCTTAGCTAAGTATGACAAAACCCACAAAGGAACTTACCGAAAAGTGGGTTGAAGGACCCGTCGATAAACTAATTCGTCTTGTTATTCTTGTAGATTTTCTGGCCTTAGTACAGAGGTGGCAAAGCTCCCCTTTGCCCTGGCGTGCCCACGTTCTTAAAGTACGCAGATGAGAACGTAGTCGCCCTCTTCCAACAAGAGACGACTATCACAAATTTCAGTGATCGAAATCCCACTGTGATATGCCCAGAAGAGAAAATCGCCCTACCCTAGTCGAATGAGCCCGAGGATTCCCCTGCGCGGTCATAGCTTTAGAATCCACAGAACTGCGACTAGCCACCTATACCCGTAGTCCCGCCATGTGCTCGCCGGGCGGTGCGGTGTACCAAGGGTAAAAAATAATTGGGGTCCTTATATCCGCTCTTATGCAGCCTGTCCTGCTCGCAAGTAGCTTTTTCAAAAAGGCCGCCACATGGACACCACATACACAAAGAACCCCTGTCCTCGCTAACCCTACTGTGTGGACGCGATATCAGGGAGGAAAAAGAGAAGTAGTGTTTGGAACGACGGGGACGGCTTTCTTGGCCAGAAAATCCGGACGAAAGAACAGCCTTTGCACCAGCATTGGTAAAACATTGAAGACAGCAGATAGCATGTCTCGGAACATCTTCGTCCTGTAGCCAACGCCAGAATCATAACCGTTTCCAACAGATCAAATTCTAAGCGTGCCGTGCCTCCAACGGATCAAAATGAGGCCTGCTCATAAACTCTATACGGTATTAAGGTCCCCATTGAGGAACATGCCTGCCAGGTTGGGGCACGTTGGTTTAAAACATCCCGTATGAGCCGAGCCAATGAGCCATCGGTATTGAGCGACGACCCATCACAAAAACCCCTTGAAACGACATAATCAGCAGATTGTATTTTCGAACGTACTGTGTATTCCAGTCCTTCATCCCGAATTTACGAGTGGAGCAAATCTGCTGCCTCTGAGACCACGAGGTGCTCTATCGGAGAAACATCTCTTTTCTCGGACCACGGTAGTAGGGACCAATGCTGAAGTAAACTTCTTATAGTCGAGTCCCTCCTTCCATGTGAAGATGAGGTCACAAGGCTCTCTTTGCGAAAAGCCCGTCTGTTGGTAGCGTTCCCTGACAAGGGCCAAGCATGCAGTCAACTTGATTGACTCTGGCGTCAGCTTTGGGGGTACTTACATTGGAATTCCCGGCCTGCGATAAGTCTGAAATCAGAGGCAGAACCAGTGGACGCCTGCCAGAAGATCCACCATCGGTCGAAACCAAAGGTGTTGAGGCCAATACGGGCGATGGAATCACCTCGCAATTGTCTTGGCCGATCTTCTGGACCACTCATTGTAGAGAATCGGTGGAAAAGCGTAAGCCGCTAAACCCTGCAGCTGATCGACAGAGCGTCTGCCGCATACGCAATATCGGATCCAAAGATCGGAGTGCAGTATACGTGTATTGCTTGTTCGAGGCCGTCGCAAATAGATTCTATGGAGTGCACAAACATCCGCTGAAGAGCGTGCGAACCACCTGCGTGGCTAGAGAGCACTCCGTCAGGGGCGTTCCTGATACCCCTGGAGAGATCGTCTGCCAGCAGATTGGTGGCTTCCGCTATGTGAGTTGCCACCACCTGAATCTCGCGCTCCAGACACCAAGTGAAGAAGCGGAGAGTGTGAGCACACATGATTGATGATCTTGTTCCTCCCTGTTTGTTCAGTACGCAACCACGGTTGAGTGGTCGGACTGAACTAAGATTTTGCGACCCACCAGCCTGTCCCTCTCGAACGCCTCACTGAACGTTGAACTGCCGAGTTCGAGGAATGTTGATGCTGAACTTGACCTCGACTGGATTCCCAAACTCCCGAAGCCCTGAGTTCGTCGAGATGACCCCCCCAGCCCGTTGTCCGACGCATCTGTCGTGACAACCGCTTCTATCGGCGGAGAGGGAAAGTGAATTCCCCCGAGAGATTGCTGGGAAGAGTCCACCATCGAAGCTCGCTCCTGACAACTGTGTCAAGGAATAGCTTTGACAGAGATCGTTGGCCCTCTGGGGGCGTAATGAGCAACAAAATGAACCTCGGAATGCTCGCATGTGGAAACGGAAACATCGGACCAAGGCCACCAACTGGCCCTCGAGTCCCAGCAACTTGAGCCAAGCAACCGCCGGAGCCTGAAACATTAACGCCACATAAGCTCGGCGCAGGCTACAGCATTGTTGACTCTCTCCGGAGTGGGAGAGGCTATACCCTTCGTTTGAAGATCTAACCAGCCTCCCCATATACTGAGGTTTCTGTGAAGGGACAAAGTTCTATTTCTTTCTGACATTCACTAGAAAACCCAGTGACGAACTAACCTTACCCGTAACGACATCCGCCCTGAGAGTTTCCATCCCGAAACGGAGCGTAAATCAGCCGGTCTCCAGGTATACCGGAGAGTATGTATACCTCTGCGTCTGAGGTATGCCGCCACAGCCCTGGCGATCCTGTTAAGACCCCGCGGGGGCTGTTGAGCAGGCGTGCCGAACGGCAGGCAAGAGAACCTGTAGGCCGGACCGCAACCTGAAAAGTCAGCCACGCTGATGGGCCTGAGTATCGGAACATGCAGATAGGCATCCTTGAGATCGATTGAGGATGCCCCAACTCCCTTGGGAAGGCAACTGCAAATTACCGACGACCGCAGTTTCCATCCTGAATCTCCGGGGCCTGATGAATTGTTCACGGCTTGAGATTGAGAATGGGCCTCCAGGTCGTCCGGTCTCTTGGGAGCCAAGGAGGAACGTCACAATCTACAGAATCGGGGCCCTCTCCCTCACCGTAGTTTTGATGGGATAGATTAGCTCTTTTCCCGTCAGAATCTCGACACCCGCCTCGGCGAGAACGTTTCCCTCTTACTGAGAACAAGAACTTTGTCTCCCTGACTACTTTCCCCAGCGGAGGTGGAGAGGTAAACTCGATGGAATACCCTTCCATCACTGTCTGCAACACCCCCTTGCCGGGGAATATTGTCTCCATTCCCCGCATGCTGTTTTTTCTTCAAAAAAGCGGCCGCCGAAGCACTGGTGGTATGTCAGTGGGAGGCTTAGAAACCGAAGGTCTAAGCTCACAGCCGCCAACACCTTCATGACTTCTGTTTCTGCTGCTGCTTACCGCCCCTCTCATCTTTCTTAGAGGGCGAGCACCAGATCCCACCAGCAGCTTACGTTTCCCCCAATGCTGGAGTGTAGCTGCGTTGAAGGGGCAAGGTGTTGAGGTATGTGACTGAAGGAACCCTTAGAAGAAATTTAGCCTTAGACCTTCTTCTTCTTCTTCTTAGGAAGTCCGAGGTAGGGTTTGTGTTTACGCAAGGCGTCCACGTATCCTTCACTGTCCTCTTCATGTTCATCTTCTTTTGCTCGCTTCTTGACACAAGCACAGAAGGAAGAACCGAAGATGGATGCTCCTGACGTTGAAGAAGACCTCCTTCAAGTCCCATCCGTAAGCTCGGATTTGAAGGTCTGCTTCAGAGAAGCCAGAGCAGCTCCCCCGGCCTGACTGTCACAAGATGACGAGCCAGAGACATTGACGAAGGTAAGCTGACTACGCACCAGAGAAGACCGGCAACCCCGACGTGCCGACCCTAATGTCAGAATGAATGTGCCTCGCCTCCCCCAACGGCCTGACCAAATAGTCAGACAGGATCCATGAAAAGGAAGCCCAAACCAGTGGAGGTGCGAACATGCCCGTCCAAAGCGGCCAACTGATACTCCCAAAAGGTGTGCAAAAGTCGAGGCCAAACCAACCGACTATTCCGTTCCCGCTCAGAGGGGTGTGCTTAGCATGTCAGGAGGGTCCATGAGGGACATGAAAGAATGTTTGTAGTGGGGGCCTCCTCAGACACCCCGTAAAGACACCGACAATCCGTGGTGCCTGATAGTCTCCAAGTTCGAGTTGCTCGACTTGGGCTTATCCTTAGCAGCATCAACCCTAGGCCCAGATGCTTCCCAACAATCCTCAAATGTCCTGCGAAGCTTTAGGAGCAGGCGAGACCTAAAACGAGAGGCCGTCCCGACACGGTTGTCCCTATGAGAGGACTTCCGACACTGGTGGGCTTTCTCGTGGCTCTTCCAACGTCAAAGGCAGGTTAGGAGAAGAAGCACCAAACCACCGCCGTCAATGATCCCAAAGGAGTATCCAAAGGAAGCCGTCAAGCGTCATTTCACTCTAAGCTTGCAACAGAGGAGGGGGTAAGGGTCTCTGCCACCGGAGTAGCTGCAGACACCTGCATCTGACTGAGCAAACTCCCTGACGCTGACCACTGTCCGAAGTTGGGTTTCCGTGTCAGAGGCAGTTCCCCACTCTGAGTCAGAAAGAGCCTGAGGTACCAGAGCTAGACACGCGGGGGTAGGCCACCAGAAGCCCACCCTAGGTTGTCCTAGCCAGAAGCCGACCCGGTCAAGAGGTACCTGCATTCCTTGTGTTGCCTACCGCAGCAGGCCAAACTCGTCCAACCGGTTTGAGTTGGGGCCTACATTGGCCAGCGGAAGCTTGGAGGTATTGATGGGGCCATACGCATCTACTCCAACCTGTAAAGGCAGCCTTGGGAGGCCAACTGAGGCTGTTTTCCAGACCCGAATGTACACCGCTTGGAAAGCCCACCCCAGAGACGGACCAGAGACCAACCCGCAACCCAGTTGCAACAACCCCCGGCCCCCGGAACCGCACCGCCGCACGTCCCCCCCCTGTTTGCCACAACGGATTAAGGCCAACCCTGGAGGAGGGTGCAACGGCCTTGGCTCTAGCAGAAGGCCATCCTGACCAAGGATCGCCCGAGTAGAAGCCCAGCCTGATCCCGGCCGCAAAACTGAACGTGGGCTTTGTAGGCTTGACCTGTAGCCTATCCCTCCCCATATTGACCCTAGCAAAACTGTAGGCGGCTGACCCGTAGGCCGACCCAACCCAGGCATGCCCCGCCCAGCTGCCGATGGCAATAGCACCCTGAGCACTCGACAGTACTCCAGGCGTCATGCTAAAGGCAGTGACCTAGCATGAAGCCCTGAACCCTCCGCGGGCCATGGCCAACAGGAGGTAACCGGCGCCCTGCGGCCCCAGCAATGCGACATGCAGCCTTTACAGGGGTACTAGCCACCGTAGATATCACTGGCATGCAAGGACAGTGGGGCCTTAACACAAGCCACCATAGAACTGCACTGGCCTACAGAAGAGAGCATACCAGGGCGGCCCCGTAGTACGCCATCCGAGCAACACACAACTGCGACTGTCCCTGGCTACCATCGCCGTCGACCTAGTCGGCAGTACTTCGCCCTGAACACCTGGCCTTGCTGGGAACCACCCATACGACTCCCCAGTTGATTCACCCTGCAAGTTTGGGGCTCCAGAAGCTACTGCACCTAGGTCTAGCCCGGGTGTATCGCTTCTAGAAGCTACACCCGCCTCAGCTGGGAAGCCCAAGGGCTCCCCGGCAGCAGCTAGCGGTGTCGCTACTGTCGATATAGTGGGAACCCAGATCCACTGAACCAACCATAGAGACTGCCCCAGGGCCCATCAGAGAACTAAGCCGTGATATACCCCATCCCGTTGGCGCGCCAACCACGGAGCGTGAATCAACGGGAGGATTTGGGCGCCCCACTCCACCCGAAGAAACACCCTTCGACGATACACCGCTAGCCCCGGGGCCCTGCCACAAATTCGGGCCTGAGCCCCCCCATAGATCAACCGCCACGCAACCACCAGGACGACCCGTATTGGGTAGCAGGAAGACCCGGGTTAGTGTTAGTAGATTTTTAGACCTAGAGGAACATAACGGCTGTCCCGCGGGCGAGAACCTAGGAGAAGATCCCCTCTCAATCGCATCGAAATGAGCCTCAGAAATCCCCGACACAAAGACTAGAGCACCAGGCTTTCCGAAAACAATCCCGGTGAACAAGGCAAGAAGGATGAGGGTCCCCCCACCGGCCCAAGGGAAACGCAATCTTTGACAAACAGGCCGGTAAGACATGAAGTGCGTCCAGCAGCGGATCAATGGAAAGCGCCGCAGTCTACAACACTAAGCGATGGTAGTGAACTAGCTCTAAAAACAAAAAGATAGGGGACAAACTAAATTTTGGTAGAGGATAAGGAATCCTAACGATTGAAAGAAAAAACACTAGTAAATTTCAATAATTAACGATCTAAATCCAGAAGCCTATACAAAATAAGATCGTTAAACCTCATCGATGCTGATAGAGATATGTGAATATTAACTCACGGACTTCCCACCCTTCCAAATAGGTTCTTGAATAAAAAAGGGCTGCCAGGGATCGGGGGATAATGAAAAATCAATAGGCCATTGATCGAGGGCAACCCCACAACATACAACATCTGCAAAAAATAATCAGCACACAGACGTCCATGTTATTCAATAAATAGACACTAGATTTTACTTTTAGATTGTTAGAAACCAATTTAACGAGATACAGTTTTTACCCGTAAGTCCAATAGGAATAAGGTTCCCACTATCAAATTGGCCCCGGCTGATAATCGGGTCATAGAATCGCGAAGAAAAACGAATTTCCCGATGCACGCACTGGGAAAAACAAGTTAAATCTAAAAATTATCAACCGCAAATCGTCGTGAAAATTCAGTGGATAATACAAACTGGTCTAAGGTTTTCATATGAATCAAATTATCATATAACATGATAAAGGCGTGTAAACTGGTCTCGCTACACAGGATATAACGCGACTTGTATAAGATACTAACCGTTGCTTAAGGCGATACATACATTTCGAACTGGTTTCAAACACACGTCGGGTATCAGGTTCGGAGCAAAACGAGAATTGGAGCCTATCGAACATGGCGGCCGGTGACGTCACGTTCACCGGTCGTAAGATTCTATTTTTTATAAAATAGGGGTGTTTGGTCTTGCATCGAGCGGAGAAAGGATGCAAATTCGTAGTAAATTTGTCATCAATTCAAGGTAAGCATTCTAGTGAATGAAACTAAGCTCATCTAATGTGGGCGGAGCCATAGTCAGAAAAGTCTCAACGGCATTATATGGGTCAAGCGCTCTCCATTTGCGTGTGGCTAAATACACTGTGTACCTGCCTGGAATGTTCAATCTTGCAAAATAACATTTTGCGGTTCATACCTCCTGTATATTGACTGGACTTGCCAATGTGGGTATCTTACCGTTCGAGTACTGGGAATACTTAATTTAAACAAAGATAAATTAAGATTTATCTGGAAATAGAACATTTCCGACTTTTTTTTTTTCAAATCCATTCACCTCAACTTTTTCACCTTCTTTTCACCCCCCCCACCACAAAAAAAAAAAAAGTGAATGAATACCGAATGTGGACAAGGTGAGTTTTGAAGATCCTTATGTATACCACTAATACACAACAACAACCCTGGTAAATTTACTGTTGTGGTTTTGGTTATTCTATCAGGCGGCATACTGGACTTGTTAATAATAAAAAAAAAAAAAAAATGTAAATCCTGTATCGTATGGCCGAATTAAAAGAGAAATCAATCGGCGATCGGCATATTTCAGAACTTGGGGGTTGATTCGTTTGGACCTAAATAATCTGCCACCAGATTTGCAGGAATCAAAATCTGAATTGCTTGCCCGCCCCTAATTCTTTACTTGGATCATTGACAAAATCAACTGTGTATTGGTAGATTATGCAGAGTGGTCATGGCTTAAAATAAAAATTATTTTTGACTTCTGCAACTTAGTTTTAACCAAGTCTATTCGATGCTGTTCCCCTCGTGAATTACAACCCTTGTTCAAAACCTTTACCTTTAACTCTTGGCAGTCTAATGTTTGTGTATGATATTTATTGGTCTCTTAATTGAAATTTATGAGTGGATGGTTAGGGTTAACATGCACCCATCTTGTTTTGATAGGACCGGCCGCCAGTTTTCACAGTTATTTAGAATCGGCCATCAGAAAATAAGTCCCAGTAACTTATTTGAGAATTGCCAAATCCTATCCTACCTGTAGTGTGGTGATTTCCTTGTCGCTACATCGACTTCTTCTCCTTGCTAGCTGCAGAGTAGAGGGCATGTGCCATAGCGCCCACCCAAGCCATATACCTGTATGGGAGGCTAAAAGGAATTTCCCCCCAACGTGTCATTAAAATGACAATCACCACAAGTTTAGGTTAGATAAAAATTTCAATATTGGTTCTATTCATAGTCCCCACAGTTGGGTGGCAATTAAAATGTCAAATGTGTAATTTCCCCAGTTATTTAAAAAGTCAATGTGTGCATCTATTTCATGTGTGGTGTGTGTGGGTGTGTGTGTTGTGTGTTGTGTGTGAGTGCGCGTTTAGTTTTTCAAACACGACAAACGAGACAACAAACTTTGACTTTTTCACCCATACACCAGAACACACACAATTTTTGAGGACGTCTCGGGTTGGCGAACAGTGAGATGTTGCATGCTGATGACTGGTGTTAATGTGCGAGACAATGGATGGAATGAGGGAGAAAGAAGTTTTGGAAATGGAAGTGGCTTTGAGAGTTTAAGGGTCTTAAAAGTAACCTTGGGAAGGAAGACAAAAAGTGCGGTGGCGGGGGGTGGAGAGGAGGTTGTAGTGAGTAAGGTAGACCAGTGTGTGCGTGGGAAGAGGGTAAACGCCAAAATCAGTTGTGTGGGGGAGAAAGTGGGAGGGAAATGGATCCATGGGAGATGCACAAAGATAAGAGAGTTGACCCCAGATTGGCAAGAGATTTTATGTGTGGAAAATGCCAGAGGGGTTGGAGCGATGGTGGAACAGGAGGAAAGATGGTGTGAGTTGGAGTATGTGAAGGAGTTCACATACCTTGGGGACCAGGTTGTGGGGGTGGTGGATGCGAGGGGGCTGTGTGCTGTGACGTGTATACGTTTAAACGTTTTACACGACGGAAAGGCTCACTACACGTTTAGAAATTCACTACACGTTTACACGTCAGCACACCCTACTAACTTTTTTTCAGTATATTTTAATTGCTGAAAGTCAAATTTTCACCAAAATTACCCGCCGTCAGTGAAAAGTTAAAGTTAAACAGTTCCACTGCTTCTTCTAGAAATGGTTTCCGACTTTACGGAAATCAGGGAAATCCCACGTTTACCAAATTCTTGTACGTGAATGGAGCGACTTAGGCATATACACCGCATAACACGGCCCCAATTATGTGCGTGCTTCAGTTACAGAGGGATCTACAAAAAGGACATGGACAGCGCTCAGGAAGTCCCACATGGATTCGTCGTGTGAGATCTTTGGGGGGATCATTCAACATGATTTATGTTTGGATTTAAAAACATAAACATATGGTATTAAGTACAAACAACATTTTATGTTCAAGATGAATTGTGATAGACTGCAAAGACGGGTAACACGATTACGAACGGATTTATGGTGCAAGCATTGCATTTCCGTGGAAGCGCCAAAGTCGGCAGTCGTTAACTTTGTTTGAGCGGTTAAACGTTTAAACGGACGGAAATACAGACCGTGTAAACGGATAGGAAATTAAACGGTAACTCCCAGCTCTAGGTGGCTGTGACAGCTAGAGTGAGGTATGGTTGGGTGAAGTTTAGGGAATGTGGGGAGTTGTTGCAAGGGAAAAGATATCCTTTGAAGATGAAAGGAAAGGTGTATAAGAGTTGTGTGAGATCAGTGATGCTGTATGGGAGTGAGACGTGGTATCTGAGCGAAAATGAGATGGGGATTCTGAGGACATAGAGAGCAATGATAAGAGCGATGTGTGGGGTGAAGTTGATGGATAGGATGAAGACTGAGGACTTGATGCAGATGTTGGGTTTGGAAGAGGCGATGGACCGGTTGGCGAAGGCGAATAGTGTATGTTGGTATGGGCATGTGTTGAAGGATGACGAGTATGGGGGGACGGGTTGGCGCACGGGTTGACGGGTTGGCGCAGCGTATCTTCCCTCGCTTTTCACCAATGAGGTCTCGGGTTCGATTCCCGGCAGGGGCTCGTTCTCGGTGGCTTTATGTGAATTTGGTTTCTCGATCCATACTCGTTCCCACAGGTTTTCTCCGGGTACTCCGGTTTCCTCCTGCTTCTAAAATCGAGCTTCTTGGCATAAATCTGTTCTGGTATTATGGTTCTCTGATGTGCTGAGCGCCTTTCATGGCAGCCGCACAGCGCCTTGATCACATTTAAGTGGATATGTCGTGCGTTAAAAATACAAATTATTATTATTATTATTATGCCTTAATAAGGGCCTTTGAGTTGAAGGTGGGAGGTTCGAGGAGGAGGGGACGTCCAAAGAAGACATGGAAGAAGCAAGTGGAGGAGGAGAGTATAGGAGGGTTGGGTTGAGGATGGAGGATGCATTGAATCGGGTGAAGTGGAAGGAAGGAGTAAGGGCGGTTGCTGCCAGTGTGAGGTGAATCCGGCCACCCCCGCTTACAGGGACAAAACCGGATTTAAAACTTGGATTTACTACTACTACTACGTTTATAAAAGGGATTTCTGCTATAACTTAACAGTGTACTGAATGAGTTGTAGATGAATTGGTCAATTCGGCTGTCCTTCAGCTACCAAGTGTTATTTTGTTCCAGTCCTTGACATGCCTGCATGGTATTTTCATCATTTTCACAATGTTGTCAGTCAAAAAACAGTCAAGTTTATTTGAGTTTTTCCACATAAAAAGAGATGTTTATTAGAGGGGAAACATTCATTAGAGAATACATGGTACATCCAACCATCAACACATACAATGGATTTCAAAGTGATCCTTCCAGCATAGCTGGCCACCCACAAAAATCTCAACTTTTAGTCTGTTAGGTTAAGATGAGGTCCTGGATGATGAATTAGCCCTATAATGCTGCTTGCAGTTCTACACTATCTATAGTGATCTACTGTATTAAACTGTCTTTACACTTACTAAGCTTGTCTTGTCTCTTTACAGCGGGGTTACCCACAAATGAAGACAACTTGTCGCTCTTGGAGAGTGTGCCCTGTAGTAAGACAGTAAGTGATTTTTAGTTTCAACATAGAAGCTTGTGTCATATTTAGAACACATCTCCTGAAATCGAAGAAAGATATCATGCTCCATATTCATTCAATACTTTGGAGGGTATCATTTTCCAAAGACAGACGCTATTATACAGTGTGAGTCAAAATGATTGTTCCCCAAATATCCTAATTTTTGCTTGTCAAACTGTGCAAGGTAGCTCTTAAATTGTAAATACTTCAAAAGTACATTTTAATAGCTTTCACAGGAATTTTGAATTTTTCATTTTGGTTCAGGCAATCAATATCTGCACTCATTTAAATAAAGGCCCCCAGATTTGCCTTTGTACAAGATTCTATTGATTTGTTAATTGAAGTGCAAAATTTCAAATGGGATACCTAATGTGTGTTTTACACACACTGGTGGATAAATGTAATAAATGCCACAAGAGTATAACACAGGCCAGTTATTAAGTTGGGATTAATGCAACAACAAGTGCAATTATATTTTGTTTGACTGTTCAGAATTCTTCAAGTTTGGAATGAACTCGTTTTTAACTATTAACTAAGGCAAAACAAAAAAAAATGAAAAATACACACCAAAACCAGGTTTCAATTCAAGTGATACACCTTAGTTGGCTAAAGGTCAAAGGTCAGACTTTTTGGAACAATTTTCTTTCATGATAAATATTAATAATTTTGTGCTAAACTGTGGTGAATAAATGCAACAAACAAGAAAGTTTTTTGCCTATCTCTTTTTTCTGGATCCTGGTTTGTGAATTACACTGTTAACATGTTTAAGCTTGTTTACTCATCTTCTATAGTTTACTGTACTAAATTTGTACACGCTGCATTTCGGGAGCCCTCTAAAAATGAGGCCATAACTTGAAAATAAAATGCATGAATCTCGGGATTTTCGACATGGTGATTAAGAAGTAATTATTTGTTAATATAAAGTATATAATAATATTCTAAAAAGATTACAAATATTTTTAATATTTTTTGTCATCATTGACTCACACTGTATAGGACTATCATAAGGTCTCATGATTGGTATGGAACACAGAAATTCACATTCACATTTTTTTGACATACAGTCAAAATACAAACAGTGATCCTACAAGCCATTTGGTCAATTTAGAAATGATGTTATTCAAATTATCACATGATAAATCTTAGTGTCCAACCGATCGCATCGGTAGTTTCCCAATCGGCCCGATAATAAGCTTTTCGAATCTGAATCGGCATCGGTGAAATTTCCTTCAATTGCTGATCTGATGAACCGATCAATAATCATTATGACAAACTAATAGTCTGGCTTCATTTTAAGGTTCACGATCCTTTCAAACTCACCTACTTTATACGAAATAGGATTGCAATCCACTTTTCCCGACCTTTACAACCTCTAACCATGAATCTGTAGTGCTCCATGCTGCTACTCTTATGGTCAACTCAACTTCTCCAAGTACAAAATTCAATGTTTTCAACATTCATTGTATATATAACATAATTGGCACTGCTATCTCCCTTGTTTACAGCATGGGAAATTTACATTAATAGCCCCGGTCACTTCTATATGGCATGCACGTCTCCAAGATGTGGCTGTTTTCCCAGTTTATTCCCCTAGTCACTGACCCCGGTCGGTGACTTTTGGTCACTGACTCCTTGTGTCCAATCAGAGCAATAAGCAGGTCACTGCTTACTTTCTCATTAGCGCCTCTAGTTGTGGGCGGAGCATAGTCAGAAAAGTCATACACGGCATTATATGGCAATAGCTCCACGTGCGTGTGCTAAATACAGCTGTGTACTGCAGTGGAATGTTCAATCTTGCAAAATAACATTTGCGGTATACTCTGTATATTGACTGGACTTGGCAATGTGGATATATTACCGTTCGAGTACTGGGAATACTTAATTAACAAAGATAAATTAAGATTTATCTGGCAATATGAACATTTCCGACTTTTTCACCCCCCCCCCAAAAAAAAAAGTGGAATTATACACGAATGTGACAAGGTGAGTTTGAAGATACTTATGTATACCACTATACACAAACAACACACTGGTAAATTTACTGTTGTGGTTTGTTATTCTATAGGCTTCATACTGGACTTGTTAATACAATAAAAAAATCGGGAATCTGTATCGGATTGGCCGATTAAAAGAGAAATCAATCGGCGATCGGCATATTCAGAACTTGGGGTGATCGGTTGGACACTAATAAATCTGCCACCTTTGCAGGAATCAAAATCTGAATTGCCTTGCCCGCCCTAATTCTTACTTTGGAGCATGACAAAATCAACTGTGTATTATAGATTATGCAGAGTGGGCATGGCTTAAAAAATATCTTTGACTTCTGCAACTTAGTTTACCAAGTCTATTCGATCTGTTCCTCGTGAAATTACACCCTTGTTCAACCTTTAACTCTTGGCAGTCTAATGTTTGTGTATGATATTTATTGGTCTCTTATGAAATTATGAGTGGATGTTAGGGTTAACATGCAACCCATCTTGTTGATAGGACAATCCGCAAGTTTTCAACAGTTATTAAGATCGGCCATCATGAAAATAAGTCCCAGTACTTATTGAGAATTCCAAATCCTACCTGTAGTGTGGTGAGTTCCTTGTCGACTACATCGAGCTTCTTCTCCTTGCTAGCTGCAGAGTAGAGGGCATGTGCATAGCGCCCACCCAAGCCATATACCTGTATGGGAGGCTAAAAGGAATTTCCAACGTGTCATTAAAATGACAAATCTACCACATTAGGTTAGATAAAAATTTCATATTGGTCTATTCAGAGTCCACAGTTGGGTGCAATAAAATTTCAAATGTGTATGTCCCCAGTTAGTTAAAAAAGTCAATGTGTGCATCTATTTCATGTGTGTGTGTGTGGGTGGGTGTGTGTGTGATATGAGTGCGCGTTTGTCTTCACCGACAAACGAGGACACAAACTTGACTTTTCACCCATAAACCGAGAACACACAATTTTTGAGGACGTCCTCGGTTGGCAGACAGTGCCATAGAGACGCAAAACTGTTAAAACCCATAAGTAGCTGGGGGTCCGCGGTTGTTAGTCGACAGTCTTGTCCGCACTTCTCCGTGAAAAGTCCACGGTTAGGCAATTAACTGTCAGATGTGTGTGTCCTCAGTTCTGCTGTGAAAAGTCAGGTGTTATACACATGTCCTCGTTTGTCGGTGAAAACGTGTGTGTGTGTGAGAGTGTGTGTGTGTGTGTGTGTGTGAAGCATAGGGCCAGCATGTTTTGGAGGGTAATGAAGCTATTTCATGCTTACCTTTGCCAATTGCCCAACGGCACTAGACGTACTGAGACGACGCGCCTGTAATTGATATGAGAGAAAAAGAAATATTCAGCTGGAGTACTGGATATGGATTTCACATTAAAGATTTTACAGCGTGAATCGAATTACGCACATTGTTACCATGCCGTTGCCATGCAGATTTTGTGTAACTCCGGATGTCCACTTCCGGCTATACTCTTTACAAAAAGGTGTGCATAGCAAGCGGGGGAATCATTTCAAAAGCGGCTAGGGGCCGACCAGGTAACCTTGTCAATCAAGTAGTCTCCTTTTGTTGACCGCAGTTAATCCGATGACATCATACATCATACTCCCAGCAATGCTTGGCTGATCAATACACAACATCTTTGTACCGTCTCGGTTTACACTATTTGCATCGCGATGAATGGAGCTATGTACAGATCAATGACAATACGGTGATCATGATAGATTTTTGCAGCACATAAATGCTTTTCTTTTGCCAAGTTGTAAAGCTTGCAGCTGCGAATTTGATAGAATACCAATTTGCCATCAATATCAAAAGGTATAAAAACTTATATTGTTAATTTTGGATTTAATAATACTTAATTTTGAAATTGGAAAGAAAACAAAATAGCAAGCTATTTTATCACAGAATTAAACAACATTATTTCTGTGTATTGTATAAAACAGCCCTTAGGCTAGTATAATTTGAAATTTGTTAAAGACACTATCAGTATCAGTGATTTATCCGAAAGAGTCAAATATTTTAAATTTCCAGGAATAGCTTAAGGTGAAGGATAATTCTGTAAAATTCTCATAAGTTACTTTTTCCAACTGAAGAGTTGACAGAAAAGGAAGAAAATGGCAGTGTTCAAAGATACGGATCTCCATTCAATCTCCATCTGATCGTTAAGGCGGATTGGGAACCTGGTGTTTGGATGATGTCATCAGTCAACAATAGACGAGTACTTGATTGACAAGGTTACCTAGCCGCTTGTATCATTTCTTGATCGTTCATATATAGTGATATAGTTACTACTACTAGTCTATACTAGAAATTGAGCCCACTCAGCACTAGCCTGAGGTTGCTCAGGCATTTTCCGCTATGATAGCCCTGTTATCTACGCTACAAAAGCCCGAGCGCCTGTACATAGAAAAAAAAACGGGATCCATGTGTCCACCATATGTGCCACAAAAAGTCAAGAATTTTGGTATACTTACGATCCCCTAGACTATGACAAGAAGTCCTTGCATATATGAAAACTTTGATGTCTTAGCATCCCTACAAGCTCGATTTTAAAAATACAAACTGTGCATAGCTTATGCTTACATCCATGAAATGTTGACCCTAAACGGGACCAAAGTGACCGAAAATTTCAGGCCTGGCCAAGGGTCAAAATACTTTTGGGGCTGCGGGGCTATTTGAGCAATTCTGCCAAAAAGTAGCCCTCGTACTAGGGGTGGGTAAAATGATGTTTAAGATCATTTTGTCCTAACTCTTATTTGATGCAGCTTGATCCCCTGAGCATTTTGACACCAATTTTGTCAAAATCGGCCAAAAAATGAGAAGGTGCCACCCAAAAATCCAAATTTGGGGGGGGGGGGTCTGAAGAGGGTCTGAAAATGATAAATGTGCCAGTTACTGGAATTAAGATACCACATTTTAGCAATTTTAGGGTAAATTTTTATGTTTTTGAGGTCAAGGAATCCGTTTTGATGAATTTTGTAAGATTTCGATTTTTTGTTTTCATAAAATTAGCCATTTTACGTAAAATTAAGCCATGAGGGCGCTTTGCCGTCCACGCCCTAGCCCTAACCATTTTGAGATATTTTTCTGTGTAGAATTGAAGATAAGCCATATTAAAGTATATTCTGAAATTTTCAGCACATAGCTCTTTTTCGTTTGGTCACAGTGCCAATTTTTATAATTTGGCAATGTCTCTGATATTGAAAACATATGGTGTCAAAATTTTTCCTTGACCTACACACAAACCTATGGCACAAAATTGCGTAATGATGTATTCCAATAACTGGCTGCCACAGCGAAACCGTTCAGTTTAAAGAGCTCAAATTTCTGGAGTAGGTACTATCAATTATTACCTTTAGGATAAGTTTTCAATGATTGCAATAAGAAAGCGCATCTACCTTTTAATGGCAAAAGCGCCCTCATAGCCGAATTTAACCAAAAATGGCCATTTTTACGAACGCAGTAGCTCTGACACTGCTGGAACATTTACAAATGGATTCTTTGACCTCAAATACATATGTTTAGATACCAAAATGGCTAAAATGTCATATATAATTTCAGTAATTGACAAATTTATCATTTTCATACCCTCTTCAGACCCCCCCCCGAAATCACGTTTTTGGGCGGCACCTTCTCATTTTTTGACCGATTTTGACAAATTTGGTGTCAAAATGCTCAGGGGATAAAGCTGCATCAAATAAGAGTTAGGACAAAATGATCTGAAATATCATCATTTTTCTCCCCCTGTATAGCCCACCTCTACTCGTAGTGCATTTTACCATCTATAGGCCAACATTTCTCACAGGGGCTACTTGTGAAAACCGAGGGATTACGCTGGTTCCCTGCGACTTTGGTCTCACCACTTCACAACTGGGTAGTCTGAGCCATAAAGCGAAGCCCAAGGCGCAAGGCACCAGCGTATGTTGAGATTTTGTACGGTTAAGAAATCACTGTTTCAAAATCATCAGATTTTAACCATGAATGGAAAATCAGTCAAGGAAACAATGTGTGTATAATATAAATATAATTTAGTACTACATCAAATAAATTTTCAATTTAAAGTGCTGTTTTTGTACTGATTCTGGATTTGCTTATAAATTCCGCATCGGATCCGCTGTGCACCCATCCCGTTTTTTTCAATGCACTTGGGTACGTAGCATTGTAGGAGGTAGGTACGGATGACGTGCAATGCTACATGTACGTGAACGAGCTAACTCTAGAGCGCAGCTCTCGATAATCTGCAAGGAATGTTTGTTGTGCGGAACTATGATTAAAGTGACAGGAGGAAATTTTTTTAGGACACGAATCTCTCAAATTTCACTGGATCGGTTGTAGACCACCTACCGAGAACATTTCAAAGGTTTATTGGACAAACAGGTGCATAAGAAAACCGCAAACTTGTTTTGAACTTGCCTGCTATCGTAATCGTTCCCCATAGAAAACCATGCTTTGACTTTCTGTCGTGCACGACAGAAACTACTAAATCATCATCTTATTACATAAAGACGGCGTATTTGGCTTATTCACTTCAGGTGTGATCTAATAACATTGGTAAGCATTCCAAATATGTAAAAAACCGGGGTTCGAGAAAAATTGGGGGCACTTCTTCCTGGAAATCTCCTCGTGTCTCTTAAGTGTTATTGCTATGAGAGGTTCCTGGTGGCACGGAAAAACGAATTTGCAGGCGAAAAGCCTACTTGGGAAGGTCTTCTGATGAGCCACTGTACTGATATACATTTATGATGTAGATTCGATCCATGTACAGATGAGATGTAGTGCAGTACTTTCTAGTCCCAATAGGTACCCATATACTTCATGGGTACCACACACTGCCATAGGAAGTCGATGTCAACAAATTTCTGTCATTTTCACATTGAGTGTGGATGGAGCAAAATTTTTCACCTCATTTTCTCTGAAAATGATGAAGAAAGCCTGCAATAATTACTCGCAATATCCATGTTCTATAATGTAAGGAGAACACTTGTCCCAATAATTGTGAATACACATTTGACATTTATTTTAATATTGGTCATTATCATGTCACTGAATGTGTAGTCACAAAAGGTTATGTGTAATTGGTTAGCCATTTAACAATTCTACTGCACTCACCTCTCTTATCAGTTTCAAGCACCATATGCAACCAAAATGATGTATATATCATCAATCCATCACATAGTATTATCATTACTATCTCTTCTATCCAGTTTTAAGACTGAACATGCAGGATGGTAATTGTTTATTGATTATTGGTTTCTTTACACTATACTTTTTGAAGGAGTTTGGTGCTGGTTTAGATAATTGGCAAATTAAATTTCATCAGAATTTCATACTTAGTTGCCAGCATTGTGACAAATCTTTTATTATGATTACGCTAGACATAGTAGAAGTGGTTCTCCAAGATAAAAATCAGGTAAATTAATGGATTTGGGGGCTTTTATTTTTATCTAAAATTGGTGGTGGTTAAATGGCTAACCATTAAACATAACTTTTTGTGGGACTACACATTCAGTGATATTGTAAGAAGTTAAAATAATGTCAAATGTGTAGTACAATTATGGGACAAGGAGAACATAGTCCTGAGGATCATGAATAAGCATAGTCTTTTAACTTTTGTATGGTGTGTATCGTTGATAATCTAGTCATGACGGGTTTGTGCAGAAGATCTTTTAGTGTAAGCAAAATTCAAGGTGGTATGTGCCCAAAATATAATGCTTGCACTGGAAGCACCCAACAAATACATTTGTCACTAGCCTTACCTAAAAATACACGTTTCAAGTTGATGCTAAGTTTACAATTTGGTAAAACCAACAAAAAAAATTGGAGCAAAATTTGTGGACTCCAAACCTCAGTGTACTTCGTCTAGTCCTCAATGTTTGTATCGATAAACAACAAATCGCTGTCAATAGAAGACAATTCAACTGTTCGGTTCGGCCAAATACAGCGTGCGGGAAGTATTTACCCACGTTGTGGTCTGTGTCACAGACTGCAAAATATTATCTAAATTGGGATTGCATATGAAGACTAACGTTCCGCCTCGTACTTTCCACACCCGCCTAGATTTATGGGAGTCGAATTGTGTGAGCGGTGCACGTGGAGGGTGTATTTGGGATCACATTTCAGGCGATGTTTTCCATTGCTTTAACTCGCTAATGTCAAATTAGATACGCCTATATCTGCCCGATTTCTCCCATACTACAGTCGAAATTGGCACATCGATCAATCGCTTTGAAGCAAACGTCACAATCGATAATCATTTAATAAAAGATGGAGGCGAGGACCAGGAGACTGCAAAGTGGCTATTTAAAAATAAACTTCTTTTTGCAAAGAAACATGATGAATCCGATGTTGCAACACTTACGCAATAAGAAAGCAAGATACCACCACAACGGCAAAGGTGGAAACTAAGAGTCTAAAAGGAATTATGTACACCAAATGAACGCAGTGGTGGTTCGACAGTCGATGTGCACACCACGTGTAGTGGACGAAGTATTGTACGTAAGAAAGCTATTCTAGCCTGCTGAAACAATGACCATCAATTTTGGGTAATGTTAAAGTCCAAGTAGGCGGAACTTACCGTTTCAATACTGCGTCCACAGGTAGTAATAGACTTTCAGCCATTCATAGTCCCACTATATTTGATTTGTGAATCCATTGCACTATCGTACAATAGCGTAAACTTCTGGAAAAACGTGCCTCCTTCAGTGTAGAATTGTCCGATGATCAAACATGTGCTATTATTTTTGTTTGGGATATGACGTCGAAGACCAGAAACGAGTCTCTCTTGCTGTACCGGCCCGCACGCTTATTGTGTTACACACACGCACACACACTGTATTGCGGGTTGGGAAGAGATTACAATCATGTGACTGAATGTTCGGGACACTTCCGATGTCAGTCCCGAACTCTACCGAAGGTCGCTACAGCTGTCAAAGCATGTGATATCGCCACCATTTTTGTAAACATGACATGTGAACCGATGTGAATAGCTGACACCAGGATTTAAAATTTCGCCGATTTCTTCTTTGGCAGTAAGGGATCGTTCATAAACGAGTAGAAACTTTGGTAACAAGCCGTTATTAATCCCTGTGATATCGGTAAGTGGAGCATATTCCTTGTAGAAATTTCTTAATTTTTTGTTGTCTCCTGTCACCCATTGTCACCCGTTAGTGTTGTTGGTTCTGTTGAATACTACTGCCCACATCTCAAAGTTGAAGACCCGAGGGGCTACAACCAGAGATGTGGTACCATATCTACACACGCTGTGTTAAACCGTCTTTAACGCCTGTTGAATCACTGTGACTTCGAGGCAGTGAAATGATAACGTCCAAATGTGAAAAGATAACACTGCCTGAAGTCACAGTTACTGGGACTAAGGAGAACACATGCAAGGTAATTTTAGCAGCATAGAAGTGCATTTTGTGGTTTAATTCTTCATGGCCATGTGTCTTGAACTCGCCACCCATAGTGTTACATTGAGTGATTCTAAGAAAATCGCATCTATCGCGCTTCAAGTTAGCATAACATCAGAAGTATTCACCCTACCTATTCAAAAGTATACATTTTCTAAAAGGAAATTTCATGAGGAATTCAAATATGCCACTAAAAATTGGGTAGGGTGAAGTAGAAGCACTTTATGGCTGAAAACATTTTACTTTCAAGGAACACAAAAATATGTTTCTTGTAAGAGCCATATCTCACCCCCCATTGCCCCTACACTTATTTTCTATAAGAGTTTGAATTCCTCATAAATGTCCTTCTAGAAAATTGTATAACTGTGATGGTTATGCCTTTTCACAAATAAGATACATGGAAGCAAACATTTATAACTTGTGTATTGAAATTGACGAAAAGATCGATCCCACCTTGAGAAGTCACTGAAGTGCCATTTCTCCATTATCATCGCACTTCCAGGTATGGAACTAGAGACTAAAGGTGATTTTGGAAACCGGTACTATCTTTACGACGAAATTGAAACTACAGGGTGCGCCCATTATCTAAGTGAATGAACGAGGCGGAGGCCAGTTCTTCCACCGCAGAAATAATGGTGTCGCCGGTTTCAATCGTCGTAAAGAGAGTACCGGTTCCACAAAATCATAACTTTATTCTAATCAGCTTTAACATTTAAGGTCATCTGTAAACCAATTTCGTGATACTTTATGCTAATACAACTAAAAAAGGACTGTCACCACCCAGTAAAAAAATCAAACCACCCTTTGAACGCAACGATCATACGCAACATTGGCAAGTGTGCGCGAATGTAGCAAACGCGGTATGACGCGAGCGCTTCAACCTAAAAATAAGTCAATATGCACGTTTTCAATTGTCGAATTGAACCAGGGCAGCAGCCAATGAAATTGCTTACATGTTCACAGCTGATTAAGAATTTTGTAATTAAAAAAAGAAAAAACCTAAAAAATTAAAAATTCTTTTGAAAAAAACATTTGAAACAACACAGATAGTAAGTGTATACTTCTGGGACCATACTTGGCCTGAAGTGGATGGTTATACAAGTCATTATCAGGCCGTTGAACATGTATGTCTAGGTGTCATCAGTGGTCAGAGTAAAGGGGCTCCTTCTGAAGCAAGTTTACATTCCAAAAGCATGCCAGTTAAAGTCATTGGGAAACTGCCTTTGTTATCTAGTTTAAATAGGCAGGGACCAAGGACGCGAGTATTGTTGGCATTCTGATTGCACATTATGCGTGAACTTGTTACTTTAGAAACTGACAATTACAATCGTTTGTCAATACTTTATTATTCATTGTGGTACTATTCCTATTACATCATTTAGATGCTGATTAGAACATAAATCCAATCTAGTCTGTGCAGAAGAGTCAAATTGTGCAGATAAGAACAAACCAAAAACGTCGAATTGGAAAATGTAATGTCCAGCACCACCTTTTTTTTGGGTGGCAAGTTCAAAACATGGGCCTAGTAAAAATTTCCCAATGTATGTACACTTAGTTGCCATGGCAGGAGTTGTGACTCTAAAGAGCGGTTACGGTGTAGGTTAGGACCCTAACCCTATTAGGGATGAAATCTTTCTAAATCATCATTCTAAAAGCAACAGACTAGATTAGATAGCTCCCGTGAACACTTTGAACAAGGTTATTTTTTTTTGGAGGGCAGGGCTTGAAAAATGAGGGAAATTATGGGTTACAACAGACAAGGTTAAACAAATTTTGAAAAACACCAGAAAATCGTCAACCTTTTGCCTGAAAAGACTCAAAACAGTAACAATCGTGAAACTTACCTCTAAATTATAGCTCGAATGGATTTTTTTTTAACATTCCTTCAATTTAATGACTATTTTAAAAGCAAAATGTTTTTTAATTTTGAAAGCAGCCATTGGATAGAAAAGGTTTTCTGAAGTGTGGATCGATTTGGGGGTGATTTAAGTAGTATTAACCAGTAAACCATGCAGGGTTTACACAAGAAGCTGCACTTTACTGGAAGTGAGGGAGTGTCCATCTAAACTACACTTTTGCAAGACTGAAGAGTCACTGTTGAGACTAGTTACAATGTACTGTAGGTAGCAACATACACATATCGCAAGCCATTAAAGGCCAACGTATTGCCGCACGCGTTGCGAGAAAGGAGCAACGCTTGTCCGAAATTTCATCAACGTGTTGCGGTGTCGGCCAATTAAAATATCAAATTCTGTGACGTATTTCAAAAAATAGACCACAACGCATTGCAAAGTATCTAGCAGCACGTTGTTGGAACTCACAACGCGTTGCAAGCCTCACAACGCGTTGCGAGCTTCACAACGCTTGCGAAGGTCCACAAGCCAAAGGGTCATAACGTACTATTGCCGCAACGCGTTGTGAGAAAGTAGCAATGCTGTGCACAGTTCGGCAACGCGGTGCGCGTCGGCCAAATCAAATCATGCATTTCTGCGACGTATTTAAAAAAAAACCTTAACAAGTTGTGACATGTTGCAGTAATTCGTTATGATCCTTATGGCGTTCACAACGCGGTGCAGCCTCACATAACGCCTTGCGAGCTTCACAACGCGTTGTGAAGGCAATATTAAGGGTCATAACGTATTGCCGCAACGCGTTGTGAAGGTTTGCAACGCGTTGTGAAGGTCGCAACGCGTTGTGAGATTTATATTTTTGAAATATGTCACAGAAATTCATGATTTTGATTGGCCGACACCGCAACGCGTTGCCGAAATGTCGCAACACGTTGCCGAAATGTTGCAACGCGTTGTGACTTTCTCACAACGCGTTGCGGCAATACGTTATGACCCTTATGGCTTGTGGACCTTAGCAACGCGTTGTGAAGCTTGCAACGCGTTGTGAAGCTCGCAACGCGTTGTGAAGGCTTGCAACGCGTTGCAAATATCTAGCAACGCGTTGTGGGTCTATTTTTTGAAATACGTCACATAAATTCATGATTTTGATTGGCCGACGTCGCAACGGGTGGCCGAAATGTCGCAACGCGTTGCTACTTTCTCGCAACGCATTGCAGCATAGTCCCAACAGTGATTGCAACTGAGTGTACACAAAATTGAAATTTTTCATGAAGATTTAAACCACAAAATGCACTTCTATCCTGCTAAAATTACCTTGCATGTGTTCTCCTTACATTATAGAACATGGATATTGCAAGTAATTATTGCAGGCTTTCATCATTTTCAGAGAAAATGAGGTGAAAAAATTTTGTTCCATCCACACTCAATGGGAATTTCATTGACATCGACTTCCTAGGCTATGGCAGTGTGTGGTACCCTAGTCCCAACAGTGACTCTTCTTATAAGAGTCACACACTCTGCCATTGCAACTCAGTGTACACGAAATTGAAATTTCTCATGAAGATTTAAACCACAAAATGTACTTCTATACTGCTAAAATTACCTTGCACGTGTTCTCTATGGCCATGCGTCTTGAAGTGGGGCCTGTTTGCGTTTCGTCTGCAAATTTCAAGTATCACACATCATTTTGAGCTTAAACCTTTATAACTTCCAAACTATACATGCTAGCATATGAAAAGTAAACATTTCTGAAAGGAAATTGTCCAATCTTTCCAAATATGCTATCAAAATTGCAGTAGGGCTAGGTCTTAAGCAGTTATTGCTCAAAATACTCATGAAAAAGTAGACAAAAAGTGGTATCTCTTCAAAGTAGCCTTGCATCAAACCCAAAGCACCTATCCAAAAAACAAGCTTATTTATGTAAACTAGAGGTACTCACCCATCTAACAAGACTAGTTTGACAGGGATACCCCTAGTAGAACTATTTTTATGATTTTTGGAGCAACAACAAGTAACGAAATTGGCATCAAATATATGCATATATTGCATAAAGTCCTACAGACTGCTTAAAGACTTCTTGCAAGTAGCTTCTGCTGAAGCACAATCAAGTATTTGCAAAGTAAATCCAATAACCATTCATAAAATGTAAACATTAATAGGGTTATAACCCTTGTGAAAATTGTTTTACTGTATGACAAGTATGAATTTACAGTGTCGCGTGCTCAAATTGGAAGCTCAGTCAACAAGTCATATGGATTCAAGAGAATAACACCAAGTCTAATCTAACCACTCTTTAAAAGTAAACATTTCATGATTGAATTTATTTTTCTGATAATCATACCCCTCAAATTAACCTAATTTGCAGTACAGTAGGGGGCTTACATGTCTCATCATTTCGATATAGCAGCTTGTCCTCATTCCTCCACTCTGGTTCTTCACTTGATTAATTAAGAATCTAATTATTATTTAATCAAGAACATTAATTTTAGTAATCTTAATGAATATACTAATCTGTAATTGTAGAAGATATAATTAAAAACAGAACAGATTCAAAAGTGTCTTTTACTGAGTAAAAAAACACTAATTTTCACCTTTAAAATTTGCAAGGTACTGTGTCCCATTTCCTCTGCATCCCTGCTTGTCTAATTAATTAATGAGCTTCATTAAAATGTTAGGTCTATGTTAATAAGGCATTGAATTCCCAAGAGATAACAAAAACCGCCGTTTTAGTGGTTCAACCATCATATAGCACAGTATTGAATAGGGCTATGTAACATGCATTATGCGTCTACCATCAAAACCGCAAGTTTTTTCCCACGGTACTTGACGGGATGTATGTACAAGTGCCAGCTCTCATATCAAGAGAGAACACAAACACATAAATCGGAACAGCACCTTTAAATGGCCAAACTAACTTTTTCCTTTTCCACTAGTTAATAAATAATGCCAATGTAATTATTTATCAATTAACTAATTATTAAACTAATTAATGTACTAATTAACTCCAATTCATAAAAAAAAAAAAAAAAAAAAAAAAAAAAAAAAAACATTTGATAGGCCTATTCGCATGCCAGACGATGGTCAATAATTGTCATACTAAAACTGCAAACAGATTAGGATTGCTGTTTAAGAAAAACATTCACTGAATTACTGGTCCAATAGCAAGTGTTTTCTAATAATTTGGGAGTTGAATGTTCAATTATTAAGGCCAATAGCTACTAGTCCCACATTGATCATTGAAACACAATTTGTTTTTATATAGCATATACCATATTTTGAACACCCTGTATATGGTGTTTCACATTTGAAATTGTATGGTCATCTGTAAATACATGTTAATACTTAAATACTAACCTGATCAAATTTCTACAATTACAGGCACCTCAGGACAACAAGTGATTAATAGGTACAAAGCCTAAATCATGGCGTCATTACCAGGTGTGTAACATATCATACACCCTGTACAAAAATGTGGTATAAAACAACTTTGTTACCTGTCAGATCTTGTTATGATTCGTTCTGAAGATTTCCAGCAGTACAAATGCTTTCTTACTGTTTATATGGTTCATTTTGTACTTCTTCATAAACTCATGTTATTTTTCACAAAAGTGTGTCAATTTTTGGCCACCGTATGTCAACTTGCCCATACGCTGATTACCAAGTTTTATATGGTTGAAAAGCCTATGTTATGTCTGTAAAAATATATATTATCTTGCAGTACTACTTGCCTTCAAGATTTTTCAATATCAGTTACCATTTCAGTTGAAAAATGTGTTTTTTGGTTTCTGCACCCTAAATTTTTCTCTCCGCGCAACACCCTGATACAACGTCACATTGCATATATAGAGTCCTTCAGAAAATGTATGGTTTTGCTATAGTGTTGTACTAATTTTAATGCTCGACTAAAACTATAGAAATTGGTGAATTTACTAGATTTTCCATGATGTAACGCTAGTGTGTCCCACTATACGACACGTGACCAAATGCGAGTACTTGCTCTTCTTTCTTTTGTTTATCACATCTCAGATTTTTTCAATTTAGCCTACATAATTCTTCACTTATTCATTCATTTATTACTATTTCGGTTTAAATTTAGCCTATCAAATTTTAAGCTCACATGTTTAATTTTCAGTCCATTTTCCATTAAGATTACCATGAGTAAAGTATGGTACTAGATCAAACTGTATGTATCCATGTAATAAAAAACCAGATTGTGTTTACTGTACTTTTCAACCACTTTGGTTCCTGTAATTGTTTAATTCTGACTTCTCCAGAGTTAAGGCCCTTGAAACTCAATTACGAATTTCTCTTCCACATTTTTTTCAGCCATAATGAGGGAACTACTTCATTAATGCATTATTTGGCTACATGCGTATTTTGTACAGTGAAATGAACCTACAGTGATTGACCGACATACGAACAATATTGGGTCTAATTTTTAGTACTCATTTCCGAGACTTTCCAAGACAGGTTTCCTACCAAAATTCCAATAAATCGACTGAAAAATGATGCTTTACAAATTTTTCAAAATAATAAATGAATTATTTAGTTTTTCAGATTTTTGACCGCTAACGCGTCCCAAAAATCATAACGCGGGCGGGGGACGAGAACTAATAATCGCGTTTCAAGGGCCTAATATAAAACCAACAACTTAACTTTTCTGATAATTTCAAAGCAGTTTGGGAACAAAATTTAGGTTTTTTTGCGCAGGTTTTTTGTCAAAATATGTGGCTAAAGCTGTGCGGTTTAAACCAGGTTTAAAAAACCGGAGCCGGGTTTTTTAAACCGCTCGGTTTTTACCGGCCAACCCTGTTCCCTTAAGGGGGACAGCGCACAAAAAGTGGTGGAGGCACAAGGGAGGCAGCACAAATAAACTGTCAGACAAATCATAACAATAGAATACAAATCTTAAAAGGACACAAGAAAAAGTATTGCACAGATGATATATTAATTACATATATTACCCTTATTTATACACTACACACATTCACATACATACAAAACACACACACCTATATGCATAAATACCCTACAATACACACATTCACAATACCTAAACATATGCTATACATACCATGCAAACTTTCATTCACATACATACGTATGCATGCATATGTAAAACACAATGCACAGATATACACACAAAAAATAAAAACCCCATCACGCAGTATGCACTCCACCCCACCCATCCATCCATCCTCCTCGTGTCATGATCGTTCATTATTGATACTCATGATGGTATTGTGCAGTGGGGATGAGATGGTCATATTTCCATTGTACAAGCCGTTTTTATTTAAAGACAGCACAACGTGGCTTATTTATGATAGGATACCTGTACTTGTTACATACATGTAAAAATCTGATTTTTGATGATTTTTTCGATTTGCTGATTTAGCAAATCACTGATAGTGTCTTTAACAACAGCCTACAAGTAATGTGATTTGTTTTCAAACTACACAAAGCATTACCCAACAAATTAAATGCTTTAAGTCAATCAACATACAGTTAAATGAAATTAAAGGTGCATGTTCCGATCGTCTGTGAGACGCCCCTAATTTACCCGGAAGTAGTATCGATTTTGATATCAGATGAAAGGCCGTATTTTTCTCATTATCGTCCTGAAATTTGAGCCCTCAAATCCATTTCATTCCCAAGATATAAACAAAAAACCGCCGTTTTAGTGGTTAACCATCAATATTAGCACAGTATTGAATAGGGCTATGTAACATGCATTATTGCGTCTACCATCAAAACCGCAAGTTTGTTTCCCACGGTACTTGATGTGCAAGTGCCAGGCTCTCATATCAAGTAGAGAACACAATACACATAAATCGGAACAAGCACCTTTAAATGGCCAAACTAACTTTTCCTTTTCCACTAGTTAAATAATGCCATGTAATTAGTTATCAATTAACTAATTAATTAACTAATTAATGTACTAATTAACTCCAATTCATCATTTGATAGGCCTATTCGCATGCCAAGACGATGGTCAATAATTTCATACTAAAAAATGCAAACAGATCAGGATTGCTGTTTAAGAAAAACATATCAACTGAATTACTGGTTCCAATAGCAAGTGTTTTATAATATTTTGGAGTTGATGTTCAAGTATTCAAAGGCCAATATCTACTATCACACATTGATCATTGAAACACAATTTGTTTTATATAGCATAATACCATATTTTGAACACCCTGTATATGTGTTTCACATTTGAAAGTGTATGGTCATCTGTAAATACATGTTAATACTTAAATACATACCTGATCAAAATTTCTTACAATTACAGGCACCTCAGGACAACAAGTCTGATTATAAGGTACAAAGCCTAAATCATGGGCGTCATTACAAGTTGATAAAATATCATACCACCCTGTACAAAAATGTGGTATAAAAACAACTTTGTTACCTGTCCAGATCTTGTTATGATTCTTTCTGAAGATTTCCAGCAAGTACCAATGCTTTCTTACTGTTTTATACTATATGGTTCATTTTGTACTTCTTAATAAACGCATGTTATTTTTCACAAAAAGTGTGTCAATTTTTGGCCACCCTGTATGTCACTTGTCCAATACGCTGAATATACCAAGTTTTATATGGTTTGAAAGCCTATAGTTATGTCTGTAAAAATATATAATTATCTTGCAGGTACTACTTGCCTTCAAGATTTTTCATCAGGTAACATATTACGTGAAAAAATGTGTTTTTGGGGTTTTGCACCCTAAATGTTTTCTCGCACACCCTGTATATCAACGTCAACATTGCATATATAGAGTCCTTCAGAAAATGTATGGTTTTGCTATAGTGTTGTAAATAATTTTAATGCTATACTAACAAATATAGAAATTGGTGAATTTACTAGATTTTCCATGATGTAACGCTAGGGTGTCCCACTATACGACACATGACCAAATGCGAGTACTTGCTCTTCTTTCCCTTTTTTTATCATATCAGATTTTTTCAAATTTAGCCTAAAGATTATTCACTTTTCATTCATTTATTTACTATTTAGGTTTGAAATGTATGCCTATCAAATTTTAAGCTACATGTTGAATTTTCAGTCCATTTTCCATTAAGATTACTCATGAGTAAAGTATGGTACTAGATCAAACTGTATGTATCATATGTAATAAAAAAGCCAGAAGTTGTGTTTACTGTACTTTCAACCACTTTGGTTCTGTAATTGTTATTCTGACTTCTACAGAGTTAAGGCCCTTGAAACTCAATTACGAATTTCTCGTCACATTTTTTTCAGCCCATAATGAGGGAACTATTTCATTATTCATTATTTGGCTACATGCGTATTTTTACAGTGAAATGAACCTACAGGGGATTGACGAAATACGAACAATATTGGGTCTATTTTTAGACTCATTTCCGAGACTTCCGAGACAGGTTTCCTACCAAAAATTCCAATATCGACTGAAAAAGTGATGCTTGAACAAAATTTTTCAAAATAATGAATTATTTTCAGATTTTTGACCGCTAACGCGGCCCAAAAATCATAACGCGGGCGGGGGACGAGAAACTAATAATCGAGTTTCAAGGGCCTAATATAAAACCAACAACTATAATTTCTGATAATTTTCAAATGCATTTTGGGAACAAAATTTAGGTTTTTGCCAGTTTTTGCCAAAATAGGTGGCATAAACCTTGCGGTTTAAACCAGGTTTAAACCGGGCGGTTTAAACCGCTCGGTTTTTACCGGCCAACCCTGTCCTTAAGGGGGACAGCGCACAAAAAAATGGAGGCACAGAGGGAGGCAGCACAAATAAACTGCAGACAAAATAATAACAATAGAATAATAAATATTAAAAGACACAAGAAAAAAGTATTGCACAGATGAATATAATTAATTACATATATGTACCCTTATGTATACAATACACACATTCACATACATACACACACACACCTATATGCATAAATACACATACAATACACCGTCACAATACATACACATATGCATATATACACATGCAAACTTATACATTCACATACATACGTATGCATGCATATGTAAACACATGCACAGATATACACACATAAAAATAAAAAACCCATACACTCATGTATGCACGCACACACCCACCCATCCATCCATCCTCCTCGTGTCATGATCGTGCATGATTGATACTCATGATGGTATTGTGCAGTGGGGATGAGATGGTCATATTTCCATTGTACAAGCCGTTTTTATTTAAAGACAGCACAACGTGGCTTATTTATGATAGGTACCGGTTACTCAGGTGTGGCCGATGAAAGTACCCCTAACAAAGCCGGTTTTTTTTCTGAACGGGAACAATAATGGACCAACTTATGTGCTCTTCTTCAAATCCCTTTTAGCAATACTTTAGTTTCCTTAAAGGGTCAACGAGAGATTCACATATCATGTGTCTCTAAAAAAAATCGAAAATACTGATTTTTGCGCCGTGTAAAGCTTTCCATTCCAATAAAACACACCCCATCTTAAAGGATTAAGCTGAGAAATGTTTCTTTTGGAAAAATGTGAAATTTCCTAATTCATAACTCGGATCAAATACGAATTTCAGCCTATGTTTTAGATTGAAATTTAAGCAAATCAAAATCACCTTTTTCTCTCTTTTAAGACATTTCTGATAGCTAAATCCAAGGTAAGAAATCGTTTGAGTGTCTAATCTAAATGAAATTACTAGTATGACACAATATTGGGTGCTTCAAAATCTCTTGTGCACCTTTAAACATCTCCGGCGAGGCGCAGTAATTACTCTTTACATTCCTGTGAATAGTACTATGGCGAATTTTGTTCGTCGTAAATGGCAAAAAAAGGAAGAAACTTACTGAAACAGTCTCACGTTGATCAATGATTGCTACTACATCCTACTACTCTTTACTGTGCTACTCCCTTCATTTACTCGGCCGAGATTACAGTATATTCGCTATCACGTAAGCTCCAAACAGAGCGTGATGAACGTGAAAATAGCCATGGGGGATCGGCTGCCTGTCCAGTCGAATTTCACTCGGAGCGTGTTTTCCGACACCCTCCGAGATCTTGTAACATGCATAGCCGCTGCTGCGATAGGAAGCCGATAAAATTGCTGATTTTTTTTCCTTCAAAAGTGACGTAATCGCAATGATATAAGTACACCGCACATTGCCGTAGGTTAACATGAATCCCGGTGATATGTCAATTGGGCATATGTTGTTACTAAACAAATGTCTGCCTCCATCGTTGCCTCTTGAAATGTACATTAAGTTTTCCCGGCGGGAGGCATGTTGCATTGGGATTGCCTTGCTTGCCCGCCACCCTAACCCTATGGTTGTGACCCAAAAGCCAGGGGATGACCAACAAAACAAAAACAGAACCATCACAATGAAACAAAACCCCAGGTGCTGTACCGAACTAGGATGAGGTTGGTCACGTTATTATAATGAGTCACATGGAGTGAACACTCAACCGCAGACATGTAACCACAGACCAACAACACCACAAGTGTTTTTTTTTTTAAATACACACAACCATGTGCCAAGGAGGTTATTTAGCTAAACAACTCTGGCAACTCGACAATGACATCTATATCCCGGTGGAAGCTACCCCTTCCGATTTATATCACGCATGCAAAATACATAAAAAGAAAACAACTTGATAACTAATAGACTACGGGCTACGGGCTACCATGACCCCCCTGCACACCCCCCCCCCCCCCCCCCCCCGGGGATTTTTGGAGGTAACCATTTTTGTGAAGCTTATACCATAAGCAACTAATGGAACTGAAAATTCAGGTTGTCTGCAAAAATCCACACCCTGGGTTAAACGGTGAGGTCGCTTTTTCAAAATGGCTGCCAAAATGCAACCACCCCCCTCCGGGAGAGAAGTACCAACATGCCTAGCACAACACAGAAACATCACAGGCACTTGATTTTGGTGTCAATAGATAGCTATGGTCCTCCTCTTTCCATTGATACCAAAATGAGTACCAACATGCCTAGCATTGTGTCCCAGTGACGTCATAAAGTTCGCATGTTAGCAAAATTGTCAATTTCCATAGACACACATAGGGGAAAATTCAATTTTTCGTCAAAAGTGTTAGGAATATCCCATTTTCATGCTGTTTTTGGCTCTACTTGATGGAAAATGACTAGTTTTATCAAATGAGAGCATTTTAGTGCTATAATAATGTTTTTGGGTCGCTAAAATTGCGAAATATCAATTTTCCACCCTATGTTCAACTGTATTTTCATACTTTCCTCAACATATGACATCATAGTTTTCTCATAATGGGGATGCTGGCATTTATTTTGATACCAATGGAAAGAAGAAACTCTAAGCTACCCTGTGGTACCAAATTTACAGGAATCGGATGTTCAGTAACGAAAATCATAAGGGGGGGTCGGGAGTTTGTTACAAAAATGGCTCAGGTAGATGAGGGTTTTAAGTCAAAATGTGACAAGTATATCGATGCCTTCCTAAGCCTTGGAATATCGACTGATGTGCCAGAGCACTCGTTTGAGAGATTTTGTTGAGGATGCACATCCAGAGAGCCAATTATCAAGCCCTGATTTGGTACCAGGCAGATGTGGCAGAGCCAGAAATTCCTCCACCAAATGATCATGGTTGGAAGTTAAATGATGGTGCACTGGACACAAGTGGCCATCAGGAGAGTTGATGCCACAAGAGTTGTCTGACATAATAGTAGATGAAGAATAATCTGGTACAGAAGAAGGCAATTAAGACATGACTCAATAGGAGGAGGAGGAGGAAAGAGAAGATCAATTTCTGAAACAAAGGAGCTGCATTTAAGCTCGTATACCAAGGAAAACAGCATTGCTTACAAGATCGCCAATTGAACAATACCAATGATTATTAAAATGGGAAATTCTTCTTATCGTATTGAAACACAATGTGATCTAGCCAGAGGTGGGTACAATGTCTGGCTGCTTCACTAAATTCTGCAAGGTCCTTGTCTGTGCACTGTTGCACCAACATTGGGCAAACCAAGAGATGCTCCAGTGTCCTGATCTGCTTCCAGATAGGCTCACTTCTGCAAGGAAACCTTTCATCAGCCGACTCTGGATCTCAATCAGCTGAGACACCGCCACTCAGCCCACAAGAAGCCAGCCCCAGGCGGAAGACGCTCACCAGGCTCAATACCAATAGATGCCACTTGGTTTGACAGCAAGTCTTTCTTTCCACAAGCCAACTCTCCAAACTCCTTAGAGACTATTTCAAAGGACCGGACTTGCCTAAGAAACTACCCCGGACCTAAGGCGGTCAGCAGCCGGCCTCTGTCCAAACACAGGGCGCTCCATATCAGATACTTGGCAGCTATGCTCCTGCATGCTATGCTACTGCATGTATAAGCCGGCAGGAGGCATCCAATGACGGGTCAATCTTCTGGGCTGACCCCTCCCATACAGGGCAAGCATACTCCACACAAGCAGCACAGGGTAAGCGCCGTCAATCTCAGGGCATACGGGCATACAGGGAAAAGCCTCTTGTGGGGGTTCAGGGGCAGAGACCCCGGAAGCACATGTTCGAGTGCTTTCGGAGAGGGGTTATGTCCTTTAATATCTTGAAGCAGATGAACTATATGCTGAATGTTGCGGGGTCCAGGGGCGGAGCCCCCAGAAGCTCTTGGGTTTTAGCATGTTCCAGCGCATCCGGAGAGCTCTTGGTTATCTCACAATCATGAAGCAGATGAACTATATAGTGCCCCTGGTGGGTCCAGGGTTCGGAGCCTGTGGAAGCTCTTGAGTTAAATAGCATGTTTGAGTGTCTTCGGAGAGATCTCAGCTATCTCATTATCTTGAAGCAGATGAACTATACTGCCCCTGGCAGGTGGTCAAGGTGACGGAGCCCCGGAACCTCTCAGTTTTAGTATGTTTGAGTGCCTTCGGAGAGCTCTCATTTATCTCATTATCTTGAAGCAGATGGACTGTGCTGAACGTGGCAGGGGTCTAGGGGGCGGAGCCCCCGGAGCTCTTGGATTTTAGCATGTTTCAGCCGATTTCAGCGCATCTGGAGAGCTCTGGTTACCTCACAATCATGAAGCAGATGAGCTATACTGCCCCTGGCGGGTCCAGGGTTCGGAGCCCATGAAAGCTCTTGAGTTAAATAGCATGTTTGAGTGCCTTCAGAGAGATCTCAGTTATCTCATTACCTTGAAGCAGATGAACTATATTGCCCGTAACAACAGAAACATTTCAGCGCCCCCCTGAGGTGGTGTCCGGAGCATGTTCCCCCTCCCCTTGTCCCCCCTAGCTATGCCACTGCTTCCGATGTGGGTCTTATAAGAGAGTGCAGTCCAAGGTGACTCCTAAGTAAACATGACTATCACAGTGCTCCAGGGGCACTCCAGACCAGGTCACTCAAAGGTGACGCCTGGCATGGCCGCGCAGACGGAAAGCATACACCTGTGCCCCGGATGGACTTGCGCGCTGATGGTTCTCCTTACAATAAGGGGCGAGCCCTTGAAAGGCCCTTCGAGTCTCCCTTTGACATCTGCATCCTATGCGCCAATTCCAAGATTGTCTTTCGAGACAAAACAACAGGCTCCCGCACTCTCAGGCCGGTCGCCGGCACAGATGCCGAACAGGAGAGGCATGAGCATGCTCCCCCGGGGCATTCCATCCCCGAGGCCACATAGAACACAACCAAGCACCTGTGTGTTGAAGTACTTTAGTAATTTCTTAAAGGATAACCTGCATTCAGAATAACTTATACAATATTAGTCCGAGGTTGCTCTGACTAGACACTCCATATTGGGTTGTGGTCGTGTACTAGGTCAGAGAATTAAGTATATAGCTATTACGGGGTCCATCATGCATTTTTAAAACTGGCATTTACTCACCTTGACTTACAAATCCATACCAAATGTCACTGATTCTTATTTATAACGGATGTGCAGTTAATGTCAATGTACTTAACGAGGATGTTTGGCATCAATAACTGGCGCAAAATGAAAGAAAATTGAAGGCACTGAAGTATACTAAAATTTGCCTTTATTACAATTCTACATCGAAAACTTGTAGAAAACTGTTTTATAATACCTCTGTATTGCTTTATTTTTGTCCTAATAATTATATATTCATGAAAATAACACCCAGGGAATCGGAATATACCAATAGGAGGTCGGTAAGTGAAGTATTTTAAAACCTTTTTCCCAACAGATTTTTGCGTCGGAAAAACCCTGCGATATCTATATACTTAGTCTCATAGCCCCGGGCTTCGCCCGGGCTATGACGTGTCAAGCTAATACAATATACGCTATAAAATAATTATTAAACACATATTGAGTAGTTTCATGAATAAACTGAATTATACTAACCATAAAAATGAATAAAAACGTTTTGACTGAACATATGTGTGTGTATATGGGATACGTGTACGTGTTATGCGATGCGGACGGCACAGTAGCGTCATACACCTTCACATGTGATGCTGTCATAATGTGTATTTCCTATGGCGTGATGATGCAAACGTGCCGGCCGTATCGCATAACACGTTATACACTGGCGCGATTTTTAAATAGCACATGGTCAGACTAGATGGTTTAATTCATTGTTATGGTTAATATAATTCTGTTTTTCGATGAAACCACTCGATATGTATTCAATAATTATTTTATAGAGTATATTGTATAATATTATTTGCTATACGGGTTCTCCTTTAACAACAACAACTTATGTGGACGCGTTTGGTTGCGTCGCTACGCGTACACTCCTTGCCTGAAGCTCTCGCAAGCAGGCGTAGTAAGAAGCTTGTTGCTCACTTAGTAACCATCCGTCAACACATCAAGACTCAAGAAACCATGGTGATGCGGTTTCAAGGTGATCAGTGATTAAGGAGGCTGTGGTTGTGGTCTAGTGTATAGTAGGTCATAGACCATTTTTACATAAAGCGCCCTCTATATATACACTTGAAAGGCTGACTATTTCATTTTTAAGTGTTTACTTTACCTCCAACTAATCCACAGGTGCATGACAAAGTATATAATTAGGTGACATCGGCATTTTGCCTTTAAAGAGGCATTAAGTGTGTAAATACACGGTGTTTCATTGTTTTGGTGGCCATTTTGAAATATGACGCCCTCTAGAGGCAGGTTAAGCATGCCAAAAGGTGTTCAACTATTCCTTGGTGTGTTTTGGTGCGACTAAGTAGTTACATAGTGGATGAATTTGGATCAACAGTTAAGACATATGTCAAAAAAGGGCATTAAGTGAATATTGGCCGCCATTTTGAAAAAAGCACCCTCACTCTTTAACCCAGGATGGGGATTTTTGCAGACAACCTGATTTTGATAGCTATATGTATAAGGTTTCCAAAAAAAGTGGTCTCCAAAAATCCCGGGGGGGGGGGGGGGGGGGGGTGCAGGGTTTCAGTTATGGGCTCATGACCTATAAGTCCATATGAAGTTTTCTTAAAATTACATGAAAAGAAG
>JAMKCH010010844.1:0-35906 GCA_023653785.1 Ophioderma brevispina
CTTGACCAGGCTGTCATGGTCACAGTGATTCAGTAAGTGTACAGTAGATGATTTCTGCAGAGTATGCCTGAGCCTGACCACTGTAAACGGGGAAACTACTCACCTCTCTTTACAAGAAGAGTCCTTAAAAAGGACATCTGCCCTAATGAATATCTACCATCTTGGAAAAAATTGTTGAAACTTTTAAACGAATTTTCGGAACACTGTTCCCCACGCCCTCCCCCAATAATGTTGATTGGGGTATCATCAATCCGCGTCTTGCAAACTTCCCCCAACATTGATTGATGGGGGTCGGGGTAGGGTATAGTTGAGTGGAAGGGGGGGGGTCGTGGCTTTCAAAGTGAGTATAGCGGTGATGTGTAGCTCTTAACCTGTCCCGGGTGACAACGTAGCAAATTGTGGTGGGTGTTCCAACTATTTTTTGCCCAAGATTGTAGGTTCTGACTTAAATTAGGCTTGATTTGTGCATACCTGAACACTTACTTTACAGTAGGGTACAAATCAAAGATCTGTTACCTCTTTGAATATTCAATCATACGTACTTCAGTAACAATTACTATATAGTGTCCCATGATAATGATGACAATTGGGTTTTTCACCATTGCTAAATTCTCTATTAGTGCCACAATTATTGTTTTTCCAGCTATCTTTTTCCATGCTAACTTAAAAGGTTACGTCTTTTTGTTCTTACCGGTATTTATTAATAAACAGTCTAGTTTGAAAGTCATAATCGCATGAAAGCAACACTTCAACAACATTGGCTTTTCGTGATCCACAGGCCTCATTTCCCGACTTTACCCAAAGGAGTTGAGATTTTTACATCATCCATGTTGCCTATCATAACTGCAAATTCGATCTACTCTGGAAGAAATTATTCATTTTGTATTCTGTCCGGTAAAAAGGACAAATTTAAATAACCAGTGGCCTCTGGGGCAAACCGCAGATAACTTTTGTTAATAACGCGTAAGGGGTGCAGCGGCCACTAATTCCGGTATGCGTTACCTACCCAAAGAGAAAAGAACCAACTCGAGCGACCCAATGGACCACCTATGTTCACGGAATTTGGGTGGTAGGCACGATTATCACAGTACGGCCAACTCTATCTCTCGCCCCCTTCAGCCAATCACATGCACATTAAATAAACATCCCTATCAATTTATGATAATAATTTTCACGTGTACATATCATTAAGGAATATCAGACCAAGTCCTGTTCCTGTACTGGAACGAAATAGCATACAGCCAATCATTTTACCTAAAACTATTTATGAGTATTACATCTTGTGTATGAGTACTTTTTTGAGAGATTTAGGCTTTATACAAGTTCGCCTGTTCCTCACAACTATTTCTATTTTGTGAATGAAATAGACAATTAAATTTTTATCTTCTTCACGCGATCTGTGGGTCACGCTGAGACCGCCGCATATTCTTGCTTGGTAATATGGACACACAGTCCCCACCACAATGTGTTGTAATATACCATTGATGTAAGGGGTTACGATAACGGCGGTGAAAATTTGTAAGGACTCCAGGCCCAGGACTTTGGGCAGAAGGACCACTAGTAAGAGGCGTAATATACACATGCCCTATACAACCTTAAAAATGCTAATAAAAGGACTCTTTCTTGTATATTCTGGTAGGCCATATATGAATAATTACGCAAAAACTTTGTCCCGTCTTTGAGTTTCGCGCGTTTTCAATATGCAAGGTCAACGACCTTTATAACGGCCTATGATGGGTAGCACTGCTCTATCCAAATTGGCCTATCAGCAAAAGGATGGTGTCTATACCTGCATGTTTTTTGGGGGTCAATAAACACAATGAAAACAGTCTTGAGGCTTATAAATGAAGTCATCATTATTTTTCAGCATAGAAAATCACTTTTAATCAAATGTTTTTCCACTTTTCCCCCTCCAGAAGTTACGCCCATCCGTCGTCTGTACAGTTCAATAAACACAAAACATGAACAAATCTATATGAAAACAGCCAAAATACTAATTGTAAAATCAGTGGATCTATCGATATTACTAATTAACCCCTGCATCACAGGGTGCAGTGATTTGCCCTTGCTCCACCAAATAAAAAAACAACAAATGTTTTTCTCTAAAAAAAATAAAAACAAAACCTATTCAAAACAACCTTCTGAGGGTGGCAATAACAAATTTAGGAAGGAAGCGTAATAGTAGAGGTTTACTATAAACCCACATGTCCTATGAACCTTGAACAAATTCTAACAACTGACTTTTTTGGTATATTCTGGTAGGCCTTTATATGAATAATTATGAAAACAAATGTTCGGCAGAGGGGAGAATGAGACGAGTCTTCAAGTTGCTGCGTGGCAGATATTCAAGGTGTCACAGGTCAATGACCTTTATAAGGCCATGTGAGGGGTCATAACGGATCACCATTGTCCTATAAGCAAAAAGGTGGTGTCCCTATACCAATGTTTTTCATGTCAAGAAAAACAATAAACATATTTTCTAGGCTTACAAGCCACCATCATTGCTTTTCAGCATAGAAGCACTTTTAAAATCCTAATTTTTTACAAGTTTTTCTCACCGTAAGTTAGCCCATTTCGTCAGTCTGTACAAACATTAAACAACATCCTTGACCTTAATATATTAATATGAAAGCGATCAATATATTATTTTCAACTCAGTGAATATTGTTCTTGGACAAATCCTCAACTGGTGAGCCCTGTGTGATTTAATATGCGGGTACGAGTGTTGAAACTTTTGCATAAATATTTTTTGGGTACTATTAAAACCCCATTACCACTGCAAATGAGCCAACTTTCCCAAAATCGTCTGGACAATGGCACGCACCAAATTCAAGCAGCGGCTGTTGATTCGACCTTCCGTCACAAGGTTTCCCTCTCACAAAAAAAAAAACCTTCCACGACCCTTTTTGTAGGTGGAGAACAACAAATTGCGTGAGCGCCATTAGGTCGTGGTAGTATATACTCACGTGTATCGCCCTATAACTCCTGAGAGGGAAATACATTGGTACTATGCTAGCTTTCCTTCACAACTTACTTTTGCACAGAATACCACTGCATGGCTTAATCGTTGGCGGAAGAAGGTTGCAGACGGTAGCCAACGCCAACGCCAACGCAACCCCTGTCAACGTCCCACCCATATTCTCCTAATGCCCTGGGTCAAGATGCTACTAATGTCGATCAGTCAGTGGGATTGTACGGGCGACAAACCCCTCTCTGCTTGACTAACACACCTGGCATCAACTAACTTGTTGGGAAGGTGAATTCACTCCAACCGCATGTCCAAATGTCCTGGATGAAGGGCCTTTTATAGAAGGCCTCCGGAGGAAGCGTGATCTCTTAAACATCAGATCTCTACCCAGAAGACATTCCACGCAATCAAGGTGTTTTTTGTGTTGCATTTTCAGATGACTGAGGAAATCCAACTGCCTCAATGTGTCCCTTGCTGCAGGCTTCTCTGAGCTGTCTGCAACCCCGGTCTGCAACTATGGTGAGACTTGGCAGAAAACACTGGTTTCGGGGTAAAAGAAAGCGTCTGATTCTTGGCCAAAAAGCCTGCATGTGGAAGAATAGAGACCCCTTGGGCCTCATCCGTAGATGAGGCATGTATATCGGAAACCCTATGGTCACAAGCCACAGCCACTAGGAAGTTCCAGAAGACTAAGCTTTCGGGTGGGTTTTAAACTGTTTGAAAACTGTTCCGATACCAAGAATTGTAGGTCCAAAGGCAAATTCCACTCCGGAACAAGGCTACGAACCGGGGACGATCTGTTAACATACCCTTCACCAGATTGGACAAGAGGGGACTGAAAGAAACCGCCCGAAACAGTCTCGTCCCGAATATGACCGCCCCAGCCCTGACCCGACGCATCTGTGGTCAGAATCAGATCAGGCTGGGCCGGAGGGAACTCCACGCCCTGGAAGAGATTGCTGGGCAACCTCCACCAGGACAGAGCGTCCCTCACGATGGCAGTCATCGGGACAAGGTGGTAGTGGCGATAGTGCGCCAGAAGGTGCAGCTGGATTGGGCGCATGCGATGCCGACAGTACGGCACGATGTCCACAAGGCTGGCCATGAGACCCAACACCCGAAGCCAGGCCAGAGCACGTGCCTGGCTGACCCCGGACAGGAGCGTGGCGCATTGAATGACATTGGCCACACGCTCCTTCGTTGGGAAAACACGGCCATTGAGAAGATCCAGCTGCACCCCCAGAAAAACTGGGGACTGGCTCGGCTCGAAGTTGGACTTCGATAGGTTCACGATGAACCCCAACTTCGTGACCTCCTGCACCACCCACTTGGTGTGGGCGAGAGCGAGGTCCCTCGTCGGGCTGTAGATCAATCGTCCCGATAGATACAAAGGTTGATCCCCTGCCGTCTGAGAACCGAGCCAACGGCCTTGACCACACGAGTGAAGACTCGCGGCGCCGTGGACAGGCCGAACGGGAGGCACCGAAACTGGTACGCTTCTTGTTCTATCTGGAAGCGTAGCCAGACTTGGTTCTCCCGTTCGATCGGGATGTGGAGGTAGGTAGGCATCCTTGAGATCCAGAGATGTTGCCCAACAGTTTTTGATTGGGCAACGGAGAGCATGGGCCAACGTCTCCATCCGAAATTTCTTCGGTTTGATGAAGGCGTTGAGCGGCTTCAGATTGAGAATCGGCCGCCAATCGCTCGTCTTCTTGGGAGCTAGAAAGAAGCTCGACCAAAAGCCCCCTCGAGAATCGAGGGGGATCGGGATGATTGCCTGCTTGCGTCGAAGGTCCGCTATCTCTTGAAGCAGGACCTGACACTTCTCTAGATCTACGGGGAGCCGTGTGACCTTCCTGACAGAATGACGGGGCGGAGGAGCCGTGAACTCCAGACAGTAACCGTCGGTGACTACACTCCTCACCCAGCAATCGCTGACGATTTCTCGCCAGCGATGCTGATATTTGATTAAGCGGCCGCCCACCGGGGGATAACCCCCCGGTGGAAGTTCCGTGGGCAAAGGCCCTGGAACAGCGGCCGCCAACACGTCAAACGCCAGACTCCTTGCGGGGACGCTTGGAGGTCTGGCTCTTCCCCTTGCCACGCTTCCGCTTGCCCCCAAACGTCCCGGAGGACGCCTTAGAGACTGGCAGTGCGGCGGCAGCGGAAGTTGTCGGCGTGGCCAGCGAGGGCTTAGCTGCCTTCCTCTTGAAGAGCGCTGCTCTGCTTCTTCTTCGAGTGGCAGCCTTACCCTTCCCCTGCACCTTGGCGAGCCCATCCTCAAGGGTCTTCTCGTTCATAATCAGAGTCGCAACTGCTCAATGACAGATTTCAACTCCGACCCGAACAGAGAAGAACCCCGACATGTTAACCCTGTTTAGCGTCGGCCGCTGCGAGTTGGAGTTTTTGGGAGTTTTAAGTCGTATTATTTAAAAACTGGATATAAAAAGCCAAAAGTTGTTACACGGACGGCCTCTCTCGCCACGGAGAGCTGTATTAATGCCCGTCCGAACAGTAACAACATAAAGTGTGTGTACACCACCGAACCCCCAAAATCAAACAAAAAAAAACAAAATGACTCAAAGTAGTTTAATAGTTATACTGGGGAATTTATACCGGGTCCGATTTGGCATACCAAATCTGGAAACCTGGCGGCTTCAGCTATTTGCCCGCATTCGCCGAATTCGCGATCAAAAATCCTAAAAAAAAAAAACGGACCAGCGACATGCTAACGGTAAACTTAGAGTTGTTTCACCCTAGTCCTGGCCGAAACAAATACCAGCCAAACTTGTGAATTTCTACTCGAATCGGGAGCTAACAGATACCATCTCACCGGTCAGGTATAGCCCCAAGGGAAAGAGGACTAGCATGATGGGATCACCGGTGACATCAGTGGTATGACGTCATCAGGGATCGCCTGAATAAAAATTGTTATATTAGTTTTGAGTGGCATCTTGGTTCACCAAAGATTAATGCAATTGTTATATCGACATTGGAAACCCTAGGAGATTTCAGCATGAGGGAGTTAAACCCACTCTTGAAAGACTTTTCGGAGGAAATTAACCAACCCAGTCTACGGTCCAGAAATTGCATGGAAAGAACTCTCTAAACTCTAAATCGGCACACCATGTCTGGTAATCCTATGATGCTCGAGTGAATTTTTTCCCTGAACATTGAGCATGGCAGCCTGTTTAGAAAGCCCACCCCCTCAGTGTACACAAAGGTTCGGAGCATGGGTTGTGAACTCTGGGAACAACGCATCGACGTAGGACCTCTGACCAATGTCTCAAACCTCCCTTTGGAAGATGGATCTGTTCCCTTACACAGCAGATCTAGCGGCCTGGGTACCCACAGCTGCCGTAGCCATAATGGGGCTTACCAGCAGGACAGGATCAGTCTCGCGACAAGCCACTCAAGGCTTTTGGCATCATGGCAACCTGGAGAAGCATGCTCAAGCATAGGCTATCAATCATGACCGGTCCGCTGCCATTGCGTCCCATTTGACTGCCCGGTGATCCAGGTTCCAAGAGTAGGCCACTAATAGCCACAATCTGACAATCTGACTGAGGCGAACAGATCACGTGTGGACGGTCCACATCTAGAAGATTGTGCGGCAACTGCGAATAGAGCCTGCCACTAACTCTCACCGAGGCCCTCTGACTTTTGACTGTGTCTGGGAATTAGGGACCCCCTGGGAGACTGTCCGCAAACCATTGTCCACGGAGGCGATCAGCCTTATGTCCCAATCTTGGCACCACCCGGATAGCCGAAGAATCTCCCAGCATAGGCTGGGACTGATCACACACCCTTCCTTGTTTATTATGTCACCACCTTCATATTTTGTCGCAGCGGACAGCAATTTCCTTCACCCGGCCCACGGGGAGCCAGTCCGCAATGTCAGAAAGACGGCGACAACTCAAGGACCTTTTATGTGGTGAACGAGCCACTGCAGGCTGGTCAGTGCCCTGCCCCGAAGAGATAGGATGTGAGCCCCCGCCCCACTTAAACGCATCCAAATCGTCAGGGCTGTTTAAACCGACCATTCCGGTCCGTACGTTTTGATAGGTCCAGGTAGGCTGAATGGACTCTTTGCCTCATAGAGTGGCAAGTCCACCATTGAAGGTCTGGGGAACCTTTGTCTGCCGGGGGAGAGGTGGGGTGTTTACCACTGCCAACAAGTTTTTCAAATCCTGGCCAGCTAAAACACAAATTGAAACCTAATGGCTGCATCTAATCTTGGACCATCATTTGCTTTCATTTTAGCACAACACAATCTGTCACGCGCCACCTTTACCTTTGGTAGTTGGTCGACAAGACTCAGGTTTGGAAGAAAGGGATTGGTTGCCACTATATATTTTTCTTTTTCACTTCTATCAAAATAATATGCCTTTATGCACTTAATACCTGCTGTGTATGTTACAATATTTCCTTTCATATTACCCTAAAACCTAGCCAAATCACACATTCCTTTGTATTTTAACCTCAAAATAGAATTGGGCTTATTTTTAGCAACACTCGGAGAAATCAGTTTTCCCTGATTATACTTTCTAAAACATTTACTATAACGTCTTTGGGAAGACTTTGGAATGCTTTTGATATCAATGGAAAGGGAGACTTATAACCAATCCACCTGTACCCAAATCAAAGGGTCAGACGCTTTGTAACTAGAATCAAGGAGGTGTAACGAACACCTGAAAATGGGTTGAGATGGGCAAAGTTTAAAGTACATTTTCATGCATATAGTGCATATTATGTTGAAAATCAAGGAAGGGTGGCATTTTGATCGTTTTTTTTGTATATGCTAATTGTGTTTGGTGACCCCAAAAACCTTGGTATAGACACTTCATTTGTACTTTTAGACCAAATGGTTAGGAGTTATGATCCATGATATGCCTTATAAGGTCTCATTAACCTTTGACCTTGAATATCTGACCAACGCAGCTGCCAGAAGTCCGGACAATTTTTTTTGTATTTATTCATATATAGGCCTCCCAGAATATACAAAGAGTCCTTTATTAGAAATTTTTTTCAAGGTGAATCGTGTATGGCCTCTACTACCTACAGCCCCTATTTGCCGTTTGCCCCTGTCACGTACCTTTGCCATCCTCAACTCACACTTGCGCAGTGTCCACGTACGTGGTATACATAACATAGGCCTACACGCCTATGCATGGGAATGCATCAGTGTGCGATGCACTTGGTTTCGGTTGGGTTTTGATTGTTGCCTTTCTTAAAATGCTATAACGTTTCACTAAAAATAGTGTTGAGAATTCAACCGGCCTGCAATAAATCCATGACATACCTAGTAGCGTTTACACATTTAAATGACCATTCACAATGTCAAACAATTTTCAACAAACCTAACCCTAAGCAGCTCACACTTATCGAGAATTTGGGGAGGTACGCATACCGGAATATTTAGCCATCTTAACTCGTTTCGGTTATAACATCAAACCGTCCTTGTTCATCAAATCAACTGAAATTTTTGGAATTAACCTTTTCTCGGGGATTTCTAATGAATCCTACTTCTCTCATTTTCTTAATTTGTTTTCCCTTCTTTGCCTATGGTTTCACTTTCAATAACATTTATATGTCATGTCTAAGACCTACATTATAATCTGTGTGTAGTAATCACTCCGCTTTTGCAAAGGGTGCTAGATCAACTGAACTAATTAATTCTGAAGTCCATGGTCCAACCTTTATACTGTGGTGGTAATTTACAGGTCTGTCCAAGGACAATCACCCTGTGTTTTGTCAACTTCCACATATGACTCGTGTTGTTGATAACAGAGTATTGTAGAATGGTCACTTATACATAATTACTAAAATAACACATCAATGTAACGCGACTAATATGCAACCGATTTCAACCATTGACCTTCAAATGTGGGTCTAATTTACTCCCCACTTATTATACCAGACTAGGGTTTACACTTTTATTTATCCCCTAAAAAATATTGCAAAAGCAAAACATTTTCACATTCGTAATATGTTACAAGCACAGGTTAGATGCAGGTGCCCAAGAATAAACAATGGTGGCCTTTAAAACCTTGCTTATAGTAGCAGTATGTTGTTAACTAATCCCATAATACATGCAATGTGCCTATAATGTTTTCTGTACTAACATGTCAGTAATTTAGAGGGCAGGTAAAGAAGTTTAAGGAGCCCAAAACCTTTCAGATAAAATTTATAAAGTACTAGTGCTTTGGTTGTGCAGGAATTGGTGTAAGGCCAAGTTTTTTATGTATTAGAAATGGGATTTTGTGGGAATCAATGCCGTTAATCACCTGAGATTATTGAGGTGCAATGTATAAAAAACTGATGCATTGTGGGATGGACTAATACACACTGTGCATTCTAAGGAAGGCACTCTGATTGGTTGAAAGTGATGGAATTTGGGGGGGGGGGCTGTTTCAAGTTAACACAGTGCAAGGTAAGTTCAAGCATATTATACCACAGTTATTATAATGCTCTTTTTGAACCATAGGCATGAACATTCATTGGTGAATGAGACTGCATAACTCAGCACGATCTTCAGGAGCAACTGGGAATGTGTGTACAGTGCACATATGGTACAAGGCACATGGAACTTAGCCACTGGGGAAGATATTAGTGGGAAAACATAACAAACCTACTACCCCTTCCGGGCAGAAAAAACTTCCTGGACGTGGTCACCATTTCTCACAAACACTGAGGAATTTGACATTTAATTTATACATGAGGAACATCAGAAGTAATTACTCTATTGATGTGTTTTGGATTGGCAGCATCACACAGCATGACTGAGTGAGTGTTTGCCAAAAAGGCCATCTTGGATATGCTTCTCAGAGGGGGCTGGATCAGAGCATCTTTTACACAATGTACAGCTCATACACAGAAAAAAACAAGATTTAATGTTATAAAGTGTAGGGCTCTAATACTTTTGTAGCAATTTTCCTACCACGCATCAGAAATATATTCTTTTGAGCCTGTTAACCAATGATATTCAGTAGGGTATGAGTCTGTTATGGCTAACAACCATCGATTGAAGCCAATAGTCCATGGAAAACAAGGTTTGGTAAATAACCATCTCAATAAAAGTGTAAGCAAAACTCTAACTATACACATGTTTTTCTTCACTCAACCTGTTAGAAAAGAGAGTTATGATCAAAACAAAAAGGCGTCTTTCGGGATTCCCAACAGATTTCTATTTATACACTAGATAAGCGTACGCCCGTGTTGAAGAATAGTCGGCCACCGTAACCGTGTTTTTGAAATTATAAATAGTCCTTACTGGTGAGCCATTCGAAACGCGTACTCGCATGCGCCGTAACCTGTTGGCCTGGAAACGGTAACTCGTTCTATGCAAATGCTGAATTATATGAATATGTACAACCACGCTATTGAAATCAGGGAATATATCAATAAATTGGTACACCACGCTATGGAAATAAGTTGCGAAGTGCGCACTGGCGGGAAAGGTTGGTTACGGGTCTTTTTGCTGCGTTTCGCGATCCTATGTAAAACTGAACTCAGTGGGATTACCCGACACCTCTGGCTAATGCCGAACGTGTTTTTCAATGGCATCCACTTTGGGGACAAAAATAGCAATTTTTGTTTTCCGCTTGCAACATAAAGTTATAAATTATATAATGAAATTGAAAGCTCGATGAATTTTCAATTATGTAGAGGAGATGAGACACCCAATATGGGTTGGCCAGGAAACGGGTCGTTCGGATTAACCCCAAACAGGTGACGTTTTGTAATCTCGGTTCCTTTAATAAACTTCATCATGGACGTTCTCCCTGTTGTACATGATTTTTAATTGTGAAGGAACCAAGTCCTATTAAACCTATTAAACCCCTTTCCTTTCCTTCTTGTAAATGTGATATGGTCTCCAAAATATAATGTGCTGAATATTCTTTTCACACTTTTCACTAAAAAGTGTTTTTTTTTTGTAATTCCTCGCGAGAATAAAGATTTTCATTTTGGTCAGTTGACATTTGAATTAAGTCCAAAGGAATCTAACACCATAATGTGGACCACGATCTCTCTCCTTCGCAATATAGCGAAATGGCTGCGTTCGGGATTACACCCCGCAATCGGGCATGTCTACTAAATTAATGATAATATCTCGATACATACGAGTGAAGAGAGACGAATTGAATATATTATTCTATAAGAAGAAAATGAAGGTATTATTCTTGACTCCGACACGTGATCTCTATGTTCTTCTTCTTTCTTTTGTTTATTTAAATTTCGATGACATCATGAGGTAGTCTCAACTTTCAGGGTTATCAGACTGCAATGGAACTGTATAACTCAGCTCAACTCAAAACTGTGACCATTTTCTGCTCAAGGTTCCAATGAAAATATGCAACTGAAAATCACAATACAGTGGTAGCCGACCGAAAAACGGGTGTCGCGCTTGAATATTTTACAGGCACCAACTTTGTTGGGAAGTTCCCTGTACTGTGATAGTAGATGCCAATTCGATTAGTGCGGGTTGCACGGGTAAATGCCCACAGTCGCAGTCACTGACATTATTACATTTTTTGGAGTTAAAACGACGGGGGGACAATCAAAAAAGTATAAAATCTTTTAATCTTTTAATGAAAGTCAACCCGGGAAGTCAACACAGCAGTTCTAACTGGGCCGCAATACAAATATTCCCTTCCCCACCTCGTCAATTGCCCTGTTATTGTGTGTTAAGGCATATAGATGGCAAAAATGGCCCCTTAAATCTGAGAGAAATTGAACGTATTACGTACGGCCGTTTTGTGTTACTTGTGATCCAAGCATTTTGTACGCAAATTTCACATTTGAAGATCAACCGGAGCCCCACCACCGCCATTCTCAACTTTGACTCCGGTCCCGGTAGTACGCCCCAAAGTACTACAAGTCCATATTTTTGGACTCCAGGCCGCACTACCTATGGAAGTTCGACAGAAACAATTACAGGTAAGCAGACATGTAAAAGTCATGACTTAGTACTGAATGCAAGTGACCTTTCATTTTGTTACTGAACCATAATCATATGTATGTAGTCTAACAGTTTACTCATGAGAGTTCAAAACATTTCCAGGAAAAAACATCCTACCAACAATCAGATCTATGGTGATATACCCCGGTCCTATCATCTATAATACTTGTGGCACAGAGAGAACTTAGTTCCGCTGGGTTTCGAGCCAAATAGCATATTCCTATCATATCTTCTTCGGTAGAGACTTCCAATGTCCAACCAGACAATATGGACGTCTGTCAAGGAAAACGAGATCTATTTGAAGTCCTCGAATTTTTTTTTCGGAAATTCTTTTTCCTTTCTGACCTATTGCGTGTCATCTCAATAACAAACACTCCGTAGAAATAGCTTTTTATGTAGTAACGCTTGGAAAATCGGCGTCGAACCGTATTCTAAGGACTAATCCACTATCAGTATTTAGGTGGGATTGGGTAAGTTTTCGGGGTAAATTTTTCCAGGAAAACGGTTTCAATCAATCCGAAACATTTTCAATCTTCTTGACGTAATTATGACCTAGTATCACCTAAGAATTGATTTTCATTACATTCATTGTGTATGCAACCTGGATTTTCCTCCTTCCGATGAAACAGGCGAACTCAGTATTTACGGCGATGCGTAATATGTCCCCGCCGAATGTCTCGAATCACTAACATAGATAAATGCAACGCAACTACAACACCCACCCCCTCCCCACACCCCGCACACCCCACCCCCTCCCCAACACCCCCCCCAACTCCACAAACACCCTCCACCCCCCCTTTCCGGCAACCCAGAGTGCAATGGATTTTTGGCAACATTTTGTTCAGATTGAAAGAGAGGGGTTTTGGATCCAAGGCCCCTGACAAGGGGCAGGGTAGGCAGTGGATCTTTGTACAGTCTTTGTATCTGAGAAGAATTCATTCTTATTAACCCTATCTATTTTGCGTTTCGCAAAGTCAGGTTCGGGCCTAGAATCATACATTCAGACCTGCCTACACCCTCCTTAATCTTCATTGTGATTAAATATTTGAACACTTAAGTTTCTGTCATGTATTTGCAGATTGATGCATAGAGATTAGCCTTTTATCTCCAAGACATGTTATCAACAGTGGTGTTTTCGTGAGATTTCCAATGACCATTTTGTCTCATTTAAAAATTGGTACTTTTTTTTCTATATCCTACAAACCCAATATTCTCTTTATACGCAACAAGATCAATCACGTACGACAAATATATGGTATTGGTTTATTAGCCTGTTAAGCGACACAATGCAACACACCACACCCCCCTTTTTGTGTTCAAGTCATTCCTTGTTACCCTTTTCGATAGCATAGTTATTGGGTTAACGTGTAAACGTTACACTATTAACGGGTGACTGACGATGAATCTTGAGAAAGACCAATGTTTGTACATGTGTTTAATTTTGCCGTCAAATTTGATCACGCTTTATTTGACAAACCAATCTTTAACTTGGGTTTTGGTTTTTACGTGACCCCAAGACCCATGAGAATATTAGTGTGGTATCAATTGGTGGTATTCCTCAAAGGGAGTCTAACCTGAAGACTGATCTAAACCAAACCAAGTTTAGTCTTTCATGAATGGACCCTCTTTGCTTCCGAGGCACATCCCCTGATGAAATGTTTAAAATCCATTACATGATTTTCTGTACGATGAAAGAACTTTTGTTAGGCGGCGGCGGCCAAGAGTCCGATTTAGACATCACTTGGTTTAAAACACGGTAAAAAACGATATTCTGATTCTGACGAAAATTCTGAATTTTTTGTATGTTATAGAGGGCAATATTTTATTTTCATAAACCAAAACCATCGGGGTTTGAGATCACTCCAAAGGGTGTTAAGGGTTATTTTTAGATTTTTATGTACACAGCAGACATAATATCAAATTTGTTCTACTATTCACATTATATAAATACAATTACAACATCAACATAAGTATAATCTTTCTCAGGAGTATCTCTGACTTCATCAGGACAAATAAACTAAATGGAAGGCATGCCATGTAAGCCGTCACGGTCCTATTGGTGGTTCTGACATTGAAGTTCACTGAAGACTGCCCATGTCAACAAAGACAAGCAGACCTCGCCTATCTGCTAAATAGAGTTAATGGTTGCTGGGAAAAGAGCCGTGCACTAAAGGCTGCCGTCCCCTTGTCCAAAAGATAATAAGCAGATTTTTGCCCACTCCTAAAATGCTCTAAAAGCAGTTAACACCAATTAGGTGATCATTTGGCAATTTATTTGTTTGTTGTATGTAATAAACTATACTTTTTTTAAATCCCTAAACTTGTCATATACCCTTAATTCATAGAAGACCAAATCTGTAAGAATTTAAGAGCAAACAACATATGGGAGATCGTTAATGTAGTGAGAAATAATAAGGGACCCAGAATCGAACCCTGTGAAATTCCATCCCACATTTGATAGTGGTTATTGATTTTTTTGGTTGAACACTACAAATTGTTTTCAATTGTCCAATATTTCCTAGACCATTGGTTGGCCGTACCCCCCCGGATTCAGAGTGGTGAATTTGTGAAGAAATGATGCATGGAGTACCGAATTCTTACTAAAATCGGGATATACTGACATCGACAGTGCAAAAGGCTTTTATCCTTCGGCACACCGTGAGTATCTTGCCGATTCTGCTCTGGATCTGATTGGTACGTGGCCGACGGACTCATTCGGACAAATCCATGTAAAGCCCGGAGAAGACGGAATGGGCACTTAAATTGCTGTTAAATTGTCGCGTTTCCTAATAATTTATACCTGGGTTTTAAATGAGTTCATTGAATGGATGAGATGTATGCTATTGGTAAAATATTCCAATCCTTACAAGTTCTGGGAACAAAAGGCGTACGTGGGGCTCAGTTTCGGACCAAAATGGCTGTTGCCAAGCTTGACGAATGGTTTAAAGTAGACTTGGGTATGGCTGATTCACCCATGAGGATCTGCTTCATCAGAATTGAGAGCGCATGGTTCGCGGGCGTTTGCAAGGAATCCCAACCAAGGCCATTATCATGGAAGACACCACTCGGGCTCTCGTTATTATAATGCTGAAAAAAACGTGCAGCACGGCTCTGCACCATCTCACGCTTATTGATATATTTAGCTTTCATAGGGGTCGGCAAGACTGCTGACGCATACTCAGATGCGGGCGAAATAATGCCAGATAAGCTGTTGTCTTTGTTGCTCTGGAGCACTTTCTAAGGTGTCGTATCAGCCATGCCAAGAATTGGTTGGATTCTTCACCATATGATATACTGATAGTCCCCTTAAATTTGGGGGTTATCAGCTATTTCAGTTATATAAAGAAAAAAATAGCAGAGTGCCCAGGACTGCCCCTGGAGGTACTCGGAGTCAACAGATCCACTCAGAGATGGAGCCAATTAATCACCACTCTATGTTAGCGCTTGGTGAGGAAGTGTTATCCAGGGCAATAGCTTTCCATGTATACCATTACATGCGAGTTTGCCTTCAGACGTTCATGCAGCACGGTGTCGAATGCCTTTGAGAAGTCGAATTTAGCGATGTCCACCTGCTTTCCGGCATTGATAGCCTTAGCCCAGTTGTCAGCTGATAAGACAAGTTGAGTAACAAAGATGTGGCGTTTCTGAATCCATGCGATGTCTTGGAGTCAAGATGTTATGCTTTCCAAGTGTTATACTGATGGGGGAATGAACTATATGCTCCAAGAGCTTATATGATATGGATGTTAATGAAAATGTCCTGTACTTGTGGGAGCAGATTTGTCCCCTTTTTTGTAGAGAGCAGAAATATTAGCAAGGAGCCATACTTCCGGAAGATATCAGAATCCAGGGATGTTTGAAAAATTGGAAGGAACAGGAGCAATATCCTCAGCGCTTCTTTCAATATTTTGGGAATTATGTCATCTGGACCGCGGCCCTTGTGACGTCCAGTTCTTTAAGCAGTTTCTTTACCCCCTCAGGGTGTTACAATTGAGGTCTTCAACAACGGGCAATCAAGGACACTTGAAAGGAATTTGTCAGGATGTTTCGTAGTAAAGACCGATATTTAAACTGGTTGGCCAGAGCTTGAGATTTATCCTTATCAGCAACATGTTAATGCCATTAGTCTCAACGTTGGACACATGATTATCGAGTCCTTTTTACCTTTGATATACTTCCAGAAACTATGGGGTCCTCATCAAGGTTGTCCACAACCTTTTTTACATAGTTCTGTGTGCACTTACCTCGCGCTAAACAAGCTTCCTGGCTGTACGAAATTTCTCCCAGGCTTCAGGGCTGACAGATCTTTTAGCTTTTGTATGAAAGTCATTTTTGGATATGATGGTTTTTTTTTATTTGTAGTTTAAACAAGGAGCGTAGGACAGGATTAGACATCCTTAAGGAATTGGGCTCTCTAGATTTGGGAAGTCTGATTTAAATGCATTCCAGTTAGCTTCAGTAGATCTCTCAGTGTGAGCATTAGTAAACTTGTCTACGAAAAGGCCTTTCATATCGGCTTAAACACCATCAAATTCAAGCTTAGAGTAGAGGAAACTTTTCGAGGAGCTGTGGCATACGTTTAGGATTAGATCTAAATATACAGCTAACCGCTCCTGGTCGACTCAGTGCAGGAACCACCTTTACGTTTTCAATACTGTTGGGAATGGAGGTGAATAACAGATTCAACCACTAGCGGTGTTCTCTGTTATACGAGTGGTTCTGTCTGAAGTTTGCGACAAAAAATACTTGTTTGCAAGGTGCAAAAGATGAGATTCGTTAGATGAGGCAGTTTGAATACCATCCTTCCAATTGATTGTTTCGCATTGAAATCACGGTTAGAACTATGGGGCATACTATCAGTACTTGAATTCCACGGGAGCTTTTTTTGTTCAAAGCGATGAATCTAGGAGATTCCATCTCACAAACTTTGTAATCAGCACGATAGTAACAGCCAATTAGCAGGGTCTTTAACGCTTTGAAGGAGGAATCCTGGACCAGACGATCTCTGTGTCTGAATCAAACTCAAGGCATAACGGCTGGCGTACAAATTACGTACTGCAATTGCCAAACCTTCCGCCATCAGTGTTACGATCCTCCTATATACATTGTAATTTCAGGAGTGGGTATAGTACTATCAATATGAGTCTCAGTTATGCAGACAACATCGGTTATGTTCTTCAAGCAATGCATGGAATTGTTTTTTAGGAACCTTACCACGTAGTACCCGAAGCATTAAAACTTAAGCAAACGAAGAAGGTGATCTTTTGGCTTCACGGTTCTTGCTGTCAAATTTGTAGTGGGTTCGGGGTCCTGGTATACTAGACAAAGGCGAGCGGAGCTCTAACAGGGCGTGATGACCGCAAGTTACTAGGTGGACTGACATGTCTTCGTCAGCTCAGAACGACAATTCAATATCATGCAGAGGCTCGAACAAATTTTCATCACGAATTTGAGTTAAACAATGGTGTCACTATAGTTCAAACATTCAAACGGGCAAACCAGGTGAAGGATGACTCCAACTGGTAGTCACAGTATTCGACACTGGAAATAACTTGCGCATTCACTATGCGACCAATTCTGGCATTTGTCGCAGTCCAGAGCTTTAATTATCATCTATCACAACTTCTAGTCCACCAACATTGTACAGGGAAAAGTGGGCGGGGCTGCCATCGGGGCAGGTTGGATCTGAACATCACCCATGATGATCAGCATGAGTTTAATGGCAGTTTATTTCGGGCCAGAATGGGAGGCAAGCATCATAAATGTTGGTCAACATAAAACTCTCTATTCCGTAACAAAAGACGATTAACACTTTCCGTGGCAGCAATCCAGGATATTTAATCTTATATGCTCTTATTCTCATAATGGCGTAAAAGAAGGTGACTGATCTTGAAACTTCATCATAAGGGGATAATTAAATTGTCTTGTAGATTGATCGAAATGTTCATGAAATAATGTGAGTCGCCGAACGGATACCAATACTCGGTCAGTAAATGAAAGACAAAAGTTGTCCTACATCTATTGACGCCTCCCCGCAAGCATACATAGAAAGCTCACAATAACACCTTCCATGATTCAAGATATATGGTGGCACACAAAGCGGTATTCACAGGTGGTAATAGATGAATGTCCAAGGCTCCAAGCAGATAGAATATGCAGTAAATACAGCGTGGGCAAGGATAATGGCGAAGGTGAGATAATTCTGTTGAGTTGATAAATCAATATAAACAAAAAGGTCGTCCCAATGGGCATCACACAGTTACAAATCCGCTAGTTTAAAAACAGTTAAAAACCACCAAAATGTCCGATAAAATCAGTGTAAGCACGAAATCAAGACGAGTCCAAATAAAGGTGCATTAAAAGTGGATGGTGAACAAAATCAGGTTTAAAAAAAGATGAAATTGAGAGCGAGCGCAGAGACCGTCCGTCTTCTCCGAGGCCCGGGATATATGCTGTTCCGAAACCTAATTGTTTTGGACTTGGATTTTTTGAAATAAATTCCGGCTATGAATAATTTCTCCCAAGAGTTCGAAATCAATGAATGAATATGAAGATTGAATGAATGAATATTGGACGATATACAGATGTATGTTGATCGCCGGCTTTAAAAAACGGAAGGACACTACACCAGAACAGATAAGGAGGCATTGAAAATACAGGTGAGAATCGACAATCTCTGCTTAATTGGCTTCAGTAAAATAGAACTAAGTCATCAATAACATAACTGTTACTGCGGCTTCAAGGAGGAGACGTATCGCTCACTCCTGGGAGAAACACGGAGCAAAGGTTTCGGTTGTAGTAGGAAGTGGATATTGGCAGATTTCGGATGTGTATCTTGTTGGCAAGTGAGGGCCTAATGGCCATCAATGTGTGGTTATCAAGGCTGCCATCAAGTAGACGTGCTGGTTTTAAAGTTCGCGCTAAATTCCAAATTACCTAGTGCGTGAGACCAAAAACTATCTGTGTTTGTATACACTGGGAAAATGGTCTGGAGGGCATATTTACGGTAAAAGCAACAAGTCAAACGAAGTTATTTGTCCTCCAGAACAAAGGTAATACAACAGACTTGCACATGGGTATTTCAGGTATTCTTACACGTAAAATGGTATTGTACTCTTGTCGCTCGTGGAGAGAGATAAAACGGGTTGATCTTATGTAGACCTCATGAAATTAGCCTAGCATGAATCTTATATAAGAGGATCAATGGATTACAAGGAGTGTACAGCTTTGTTCCGTAAAAGAGTCTTTACTCCAGTCTAAATCATTGAAATATCTTACACCAAGGTAAGACCGATAAACGTCAGTAACACTCGAATTATTATAACCGTCCTAACAACTAATACAGAATTTCATTTATTGCGTGCTTAAACAGCGAAAATATTGTATGAAAAAGTAGTTTCTATTTCAACATGAATGATCTATCATAATTTTATATTTACAAAAAGTAACTTTTGATCTTAAATTCATAAAGTGGACTGTTTTCATTGTAAGTAAAAATGCGAAGAACTCAGAAATATCTATGTGTAATATGACATCCCTTAAGGAGTTTAGGTAATACGATGCAATCTGGCACACCTTTTTCTGACACACTTATGAATTCGGAAACCCTCACAGAATAAAGACAAATGTTTATGTCCGTTAAGGTTTCCGAATCATAAGTGTGCAACAATGTGTCAGATGGGTCAGGCTACGGAAACCCCCATTTCTAATGTTTTTTCCTCCCCTGTATGTAGGTCAAAGATCATGGACTGCCTATCAGAACATAAAAGATTTAAAAACAGTTTCGCTTTGTTGATGGTAATGATGGTGGAAAAGTGGACATTCCTAAACTAAAATGATGAGCTGTGTGTAAAGGACGTAAAAACACGTTTGATAAATTCATGAATTAGTTGTAGCAAAGTTTTACTCTTTTTGTCGGATATATAATAAAGGTAACATATGAAGCTATTTAGAATCAAAACACATATATCTTCGCCTATCCTTTAATATTTTTTTTGGTAAAAAATCTGTCGTACGCGTTGACCATCCAGTGTAAATTTGTATATAGATTGATATGTCAGTCAGATCTACACCAAAGCTGTTGGAACCCAGTCAATTGGCAAACAACAGAGCGAGTCAAATTTTCAAGATGATGGAAAAATTTCCAATAGCAATTGACAAAGCAGGCAGAGTAACCTTTCAGTTGGCACCATATTCTGCTTCTTTCAAGTGTGTATTCAGTTAATCTTAACACGGCAATGAATGAAGGGTAAGGAGATCATATTTACATGAGCGAAGTCTCTCCTTCTCACTTCATATTCTGGTGGTATGTCGTTCTCATACAGTAACAGTCAGTTGGCCATCCAGTGAAACAAATACGGGGACTGAGAGCAGGCACGTCAGGTTGGCAATAAACGCCCGTTGGAACCTGGTCAATTGGTAGCTCAGATCAAGGAGATTTCAAGCTGTCAAGATGTGACCATGATGATGATACTATTACACATTCAAACAACACTGACAAAACAAGCATGTTACCTTCAGTTGGCAGCCACCTTCCACTAAAAACCGTGACCCATTGCAATGTCAAGTTTATGTAAGTAATGTCCATCTTTACCATACAAGAACGATTGTGCTATCAACAATGTTTCTGTCTGCAATGCAGCAAAAATGCAATACCATTTGTGGTTGCTCTTAATCTGAATGCTATGTAAAATCTCTCAATATTTTTTTTTTTTCAAATAAGTTCTAATCTCCTGCTTATACGTCTTCTTCGTATCCGTAAAGTCATTGCTAATGGATGTATGGCGTCCATGATTTATTCAGGCGAAGCAAGCTGATCCGGGCGTATGTATCCATGAGACCTACGCTCCCAACATTGCCCTTTTTGAAGCTGGGCGGATTGGAACAGTCAGGGGTTTCCCTACTCTTATTCGAAAACTGGCTGCGACGTACATATACAAGTTGTGAATCTCTGTACACGGTATTGACCGCTTAACGTCCCTTCCGAAGGAGATTCTTTCATGATTCATTTGCCCAAATTCCAGTGAACCATGGGGAGCGCGGTATTCAGTTTTTAATCGACGCTGGTATCAGATCATCCAGAATTTATTTAGTACCGGTACCCGATTAATCCCAGCAAGTGTCCCCACTGGGATTCGAACTCGGGAAATTTGCGCCTCAGGCAATCGCCTAACCACTAGACCACACGCTCTCCTGTGCTGCTTATTCTGGCGCATATTCACTGATTACATCATAATTGCCAAAAGAATCAAAATCGTCCAATACTTACCCAGTTCACACGATGGCCCCTAATGATCCTATGTGATTTGAACAATATAATTGTTTATGTTTATGTTTTTTGACCTAATTATGCATGCTTACTTTGAAAGTTTGTTTTCGATTGCAGAGCTTCATTTTGAGAATTTTTCAGACATACTGGGTCCAAGTGTCTTCTGTTTCCAGCGAACCACCAGGTAGTTCATTCACCCTTTGATGTTACAAAAAACACAAGAAGGGGGCATGCCATCTCCAATGTGATCTTCTTCGAAAACCATCAAATTCAATTTTCTTTCAATATACCAATACACCCATGTTTTTGCTGAAATGATAGATTATGGTGTGTAGAATCAGAATCTTCTGCCGGGTGCCACCTGGGCATCCTTGGCGTTTTGAGAAATCCATGGCGTCGCCATAAATAATAATAATTTATCTATTTAGGCCCTTATTATCAAATCATGGATTAATAGATATACTATAGGATCTAATAAACAAGTGTAGTTGTAACTTAAGACTTAAGTCCATCTTCAAAATTTCAAATGGAAGTCAATCCATATTCAAATCCATTAATTTTAAAATAATCCCTAATAGCATCAAATACCGCAATAAAATGACACAATAAATGGTATTTCTAATACTTTTAAATTGTAACGTGACGTCAATCAATATGGCCATCCAAAAAAGGTGAACATCTTCAAAAAATACTTTACAACAAATTTATAAGTATTACAGCTTCAAATCGAAATCAATGGTCATGACATTAGAAATGTACTTTGATCCTACCAATGTACAATACATTTCAATTTGTTTTAAATGCGCCCCACATCGAAATAAAACGAATATTTTGCAAAGTTGTCAAAATAGCGCATAGGAATTACTTTTTCACATATATTGCACTCAATTTTAATTTGACCATTTTTATTTATCGGGATACCCTGGTATCACTTGGTTATTATCATAGGTACACATAATTTATACTTGAAAGTAATATTTAAGAGAATTTGTGTCCAATATTTTTAAGATATTCACGTTTTTAGCTGCCATAATGGTTGACACACTGCCGTATTGTTGATTTACAACTTTAAAAGTATCAAATACCTGTATCTGGTCCTACAACATAATCTAAATACTTCATGTCTAATTTTTATCGCAGGTATTTGCTGTTAGAGTGCATATTTTAAAATTATTAGATTGGATTCCATTTTGAAATTGGAGTATGATTCATGCACTTGTTCATGGGTCCTATAGTATATGTTATATCTATAACTCCATAGTTTAATAATATAGGTTGAATAGATAATTATCTATATGGGCTACGCCCTCTTGGATTTCTCAAACGCCAATGGATGCCCAGGGGGCATCCGGCAGATTCTTATTCTACACACCCTAATCTATCGATTGTCAGCCATAAAAATTGTAATATCCTCAACTGTACGGTCAGGCCATATCTCTCGACTACAACACATAAATGCCATTCATTATAACCTTTATACTTATGTGTCCCTTTCAGATCCTTGCTCTCCTAACCCTATGTCTCAATACTGGAATATGTACACCATTAAGTGCCACGGCGACGACTTATTCCTTGTACATGTCCAAATGGGCTTCAAGGACAACGGTGTGAGACTGATGTGTGCAACCAAGTTCCATCTCAATAATGTCAGTGCTGTTCTCCATCTTCAATGGGTTTTTATTTTGTCATTCCTTCAGGGCTTTCAGGACCTCTATGTGAACAATAAGTATTTGCTCAGCGAAAGTGCCAGTCTGATTTAGAGCCGGAAAACTTCACATTATCTTGCTATTAGGCTCAGACTTGACAACTATGTATAGTCCCATTTCCAAGTATAACGTTTATTCATTAAACATCAAAGAACATTACAGAGTTGCATTTATTGTATAGGGAAAACAATACGGAAAGCCTCCCTTCCTTCGTTTACGATAAAATCCAGAGACCTCCTATTATGAAGATCGACGGCATTAGCCTATCTCAAGAAGTATTTATTCATCCAATTCGTCCTTTTATCCAATTATCTATTTTCTGTAGCTGCCCCATCCCCATCCCTCTGAACGGTTCGTGTTTGATGTTTGTCCTGTCTGTCCATACCATCCCTCGAAACATTCAGTATTTGTCCATTCGAGAAGCCTCCATTCCGGCGGTGATTGCATTCTGATACACAAGCCACTCGAATAACTAAACAATAATATGGACGATTACGCATCGACGCTAGGTATACACTCGAATGGACCATCAGATTCCGTAGTGACTCTATTGATTAGCGCATCCGCGATCTAAACGGAAGGTTGTGGGTTCGAGTCCCGTCTACAAGCAAGTTCATTTTGCGATTATATGCACGTCCAGCGCTGTCATCAATTCTGACGTATTTGTATTTCTTCAGGCATGTCATTCACAAGAGGTTCAAGTAGCTCCAATTTCTCATATATTAATATATGATATATCGTAAACCATCTTTTGAGTATTTGCCAAGTATTTTTATTTTTTAATCACAAGACTATTACAAATGTTATTTGCAATGAGTATGTGTCGAGAAACCAAATACCGGGAAGCATCTTCCTTCCTTACGATAAACCCTAGACAACTATTAGAAAATTAACTTCTATCACATATCTCTCTTAATTCACCCAATTCTCTCTTGTGTACCAATTATCTGTGTCTGTAGCCGTCCATCGTTCCTCCTTTCTGTCTGTGTGTCTTCTGTGTCCATGCTCTCCAACATTCCAATCCCCTAATCCTTGCACCCAATGGTCAATAGAAATTATACGGACTTTCTTTGAATAAAATATAGCCAACCGCAGACTGATCTGTATTTTTGTGCTTACATTATATTCTGTGTTGTTTTTTGGAATGTTATCCCATTATTTTAATGATGAACTAGGTCAGGTGACATTATAGCCTGGATACCAACTCCAAAAAGGTTTGATAATGATCCTTACTAGTAATCATATAAACTGTTCAATATAATTTGAAAGAATAACGATATAATTACTATTTTCCCCTTTCAGATTTTTTGTTGTTTTAACACCATTTTGCATGGAGGAACATGCAATAATCCTGATGCCACAAACCCTACATACACATGCCACACTGTCTCCAGTTTGGTCTGACGGGTCCAAATTGTACTCTTGTAACTTTGCCTCAATTGGAATATGTACACCATTAAGTGCACGGATTTTTCCTTTGTATGCCCAACTTGCTTACTGGGCAACTGTGTGAGACGATGTGTGCAACCCAGTCCATTCTTCAATAATGGCGTCTGTTCTCCATCTTCCAATGGGTATATTTGTCAATGTCCTTCAGGTTTTTTCAGGACCTCGTTGTGAAACAGTAAGTATTTTGCTCAGGGTAATTGAAGTATTATTTAATTAACATGTCTTGCTATTAGGCTAACCCCGTATTAACTATATCACCTACTCTGTACAATCTCCCAAAGTGTACGTTCATTTATTAAAACACAAAGCCTATTACAATGAAGTTGCATTAATTTTGTGTAGGGAAACAAATACGAAAGCCTCTTCCTTCGTTTACGATAAATCCAGAACGCCTATTCTGAAGATCGACGGCATTATTAACCCTATCTCAGAAATTTTATTTCATCTCATTTATTTTTCTATCCAATCATCTATGTCTGCAACCGGTCCATTCATCCATCCCGCTGTCCGGCTTTCATGTTATATGTCCGTCCGTCCATGCGCGCATCAACATTTCATTCACTTAGCCTTCTCATCCAATGATCATAGAAAATTAGAGAAATAAATAGATGACATTCCGTGTTTGTCTTGACTAGCCCTTGACAGAAATGCAGACTGAAATGTATTTTGTGCTACATATATATGATTGTTTGTTGAATGTCTACATTTTCGGATGAACCAGGTCTGATGAAAAAATAGCCTGGGGACATAACCAATTTAAAAGGGCCGTGCGAAAATCACATCGTAACGCATTATATAAATGTTCAATATTTTAAATAGATACAATATAATATTAAATTTCCCTTCCAGGCTCTTGTTCTCCTAACCCATGTTTACACGGAGGAACATGCAATAATCCTGATGCAGCAAACCCTACATACACAATTCACCTGTCCAGTTTGGTTTGACGGCCCATTGATTCTTGTAAACTTTTGCTCAATAAAATGGAATATGTGCACCATTACAGTGTCACGGACTATTCGTTTACATGTCCAAATGGCTTCACTGGACACGGTGTGAGACAGATGTGTGCCACCCAAGTCCATGCTTCAATAATGGCGTCTTTTCGCCATCTTCCAATGGGTATATTGGTCAGTGTCCTCGTTTTTCAGGACCTCGTGTGAAAGCAATCAGTTATTTGCTTCATGTAATTGTCAGTATTATTTAGCCGGAACCCTACCATTCCTTGCTCTTAGGCTTACCCCGATTCATACTTGATCAACTATACTATAGTGTGGGACATGACGTTTCGATCCCGAGCAGGATCTTCATCAAGGACAACTATTTACAATTTTCCAAAGTATACGTTTATTCATAACATACAAAGACTCATTACAATCAAGTTGTAATTATTGCAAATAACGGAAGCCTCTTCCTTCGTTTACGCATAAATCAAGCGACACCATTATGAACAAAATCGACGGCATTACCCGTTCATCTATATTTTATTCATCCAATTTAATCTATTCTATCCATTGACTATGTCCTTTAGCCTCCATCCATATATCCTCTGCTCGTCACATGTTATAGGACCGGTCATGGCACCCCTCCAACATTTCCATTCACGCATCCTTCCACCCATTGATCATAGAAAATTAGAGAACTAAATGACGGACATTCTTGATAGAAAATCAGCTATCTTTAAAGAAATGCAGACTGAACTGTTATTTTTTGCTACACTTCTGCTGTATTTTGTTGGAATACTAATGAACCAGAGTGATGAAAATAATAGCCTGGGACTAACAATTCTAATGTCTGGCCGAAAATAAGCATCGTTAGGCATTATATAAATGTCCCAATTTTTAAAGAATACCAATATAATATTAAATTTCCCTTCCAGGCTCTTGTTCTCCTAACCCATGTTTACACGGAGGAACATGCAATAATCCTGATGCAGGCCAACTACATACCCATTCACCTGTCCAGTTGGTTTGACGGGTCAATTGTAATTCTTGTAACTTTTGTCCCCCTCATAAGGAATATGTACACATTAAGTGTCACGGACTATTCGTGTAACAGTCAAATGGCTTCACTGGACCACGGTGTTAGACAATTGTGCAACCCAAGTCCATGCTTCAATAATGGCGTCTGTTCTCCATCTTCTAATGGGTATATTGTCATGTCCTTCAGGTTTTTTCAGGACGCTCGATAGTGAACAAGTAAGTATTTGCTCAGTGTAATTGCCAGTTATTATTCATTAACATAAAAGACTATTACAAGATCTGCAATTATTGGTGTGTAGGGACAACATATAACGGAAAGCCTCTTCCTTCGTTTACGATGAATCCAGACACCTGTTATGAAGATCTCAGAAATATTTATTTATCCAATCATTGGTATTTGTAAAAAGAAAGGTAAGCATGACACATTAATGTTGATGTCACATGTTCGATTACTATGAAAATGGCACGACGATGCCAATTATATGAATAGTACTGACTCATAGGGGCGGTGAGTTCTTAGGTGTGTACAGGTGTAAACATTTTTAAAAATTTTTAATTTCTATACACAAATTTTGTTAGAGGTGAATTATGAAATTCTAGCATATATTTAGACTATTACCTATAAACCTACAACGGCATTTCCTTTGAAAATCAATTGCTTGATATTCAAAGGAAATCTACATCTCACTACCCAGCCGCCCCTCCAATTAAAATTCGGCAGTATCTATTTGATTGTTTCGGTTTTTATTTATTTTCGCCTGATTGGTCTGCTTGGATCTATTGAACTGGAGGAATATATTTTCACGCGGATGAGGGACACTACATGCGTTTGACCCAGAAGTAATCTCATTAGTTTTGAATTGCCAGTTATATAATAATATAATAATTGAGAAACTCGAAGAAAATTAATTTGGTCGCATGGCGGTAGTCACAAAACGTTTCCATTTTTATTTGATTTTTTTCATTTGATAGGTTTCTCAATTGCAGTTCCTCCTCGGTGTTACAGTGTGATTCCAAATGATTGTTCCCCCAAATATTCTGATTTTTTTCTTGTCAAACTGTGCAAGGTAGCTCTTAAAATTGGCAATAGTTTTCAAATATACATTTAAATAGCTTTCACAGGATTTTTTTATCAATTTGGTTAAGGCAATCAATATCTGTACTCATTTACATAAAACGAACGAACGCCCGTCAACTTTGCGTTGTACAAGATCTTTGATTTGGTTAATCAAATTGCCCTTTTAAAGTGGGATACTAATGTATGCTTTACACACTGTTGGATAAATGTTACTAAATTCCAAATGAGTATAACACACTGTTAGGCCAGGGTTTGTGAGACTTTTATTCAGAGGAGGGAGCAAAAGCAATATGGCTCCTCAATATTCATTCCTCAAGGGCACTTCATATGGCCAGAATATCTGTAAACACGAAGCCCCCATGAAGTTCAACGGGCTGATTTCGAATAAGATTCCCCTCGACTGTCCGAACCCTCCTAAGATGGTATACCATCATGACTAGTTAACAATCAAGGGACTGTTCGAAACAGCCATCCAGAAGCCTGTGAAAAAACCACACGCACCGCAAGATCCTTGCCACATAAACTGGTTAGGAACGTTATCCAGATAAATCCAAGGATCAGTAGTCGCCGTTACCCTCTGCACCTGAATCAGTCTGCATTCAACCGCAATTAAACCATGGGTAGTTTGGGACTTAAAATTTTTTTTCATTTGATTAGGGGTTTTTTTCTCAAGTATTCCTTTCCTCCTCGGTGTATACAGTGTGAGGCCAAATGATTGTTTCCCCAATATTCTGATGTATTTTCTGTCAAACTGTGCAAGTTAGCTCTTAAAATTGTAAATAGTTCAAATATTACATTTAAATATGCTTTAACAGGATTTTGGAATTATTCAATTTGGTTCAGGCAACAATATCTCACTCATTTAATAAACGCCCTCAGTTGCCGTTGTACCAGATTCTATTGATTTGTTTATCAAAGTGCATCATTTTATAAGTGGGATACACCTAAGTATGCTTTACCCACTGGTGGATAAATTGTAATAAAGGGCCAACTGAGTATAACACACTGTTAGGCCTGGTTTTGTTAGACTTGTTATGCAAGGAGGGAGCACATCATGGCTCCTCAAATTCAGTAGCTCCAGGCACCTTCATAGGCCCAGAATTCTGTACAACAACGAAGCCCCCATTAAGTTCAACGCTGATTGAAATAGATTCCCTCGACTGACTGTTCCGAACCCCGTCTAAGAGATGGTATACCATCAATGACTAAAGTTAACAATCAAGGAACTGTTGAAGCAAACATCCAGAAGCCTGTTAAAGACCACACGCACCGCAAGATCCTTGGCCAACATAACCAGTGTTATGAACGTTATCCAGATATCCAAGGATCAGTAGTCGCCGTTACCCTCTGCCCCTGAATCAATTCAGTCTGCATTCAACCGCATTACCAGGTTGGACTTAAAGATGTACCATACAAATTACCGTACCAGCCATCAACTTCACCCTGGATATGCTGCCCACAGAACAGCCTTCTGCCAGTTGCTGTTAAATCAACCACAAGGACAGATACTGCCAGTTAATGAGGCCACATTCCAGATAATGGCACAGTACTTTACGCAATGTGATATCATAGGTTCAAAATCAAACTGTATGTCCTTTTATATGTTTGTGTGTACTAACTCTAGCAGCAATCAAGGTAAGCAACATGATTGTTTTTCATTCGTTTCATTAAGCTGAATTAAGATCAAAAGTTGCAATTCTGTTATTTTCTAAAAATATTGTTTTTTTTTTTTTTTTTTTTTTTTAATAAAATTATTAAGTTTATGATTAATGCAACAACAAGTGCAAGTCTATTTTGACTTTTTAGAATTCTTCAAGGTTGGAATAAACTCGTTTTTAATTATTAACTAAGGCAAAACCAAACGATATTTAAAATACACACCAAAACAGGTTCAATTAAGTGATGCCTTATTTGCCCAAAGGGCAAAGGTCAGACTTTTTGGGAACAATTTTTCCTTCAATATCTCTACCACTGAATAAAATGCGACCAGCAAGAAAGTTGTTTGCTATCTCGTTTTTTTGTTCTGGATCTTGCGTTTGGCGAAATTACACTGGTAACATGTTTACTGTACTAAATTGGGAATTTTCCTAAATTGTACAACGCGGCAATTTTGGGACACTCTAAAATGGCCCCTAACTTGAAAATAAATACATAATTTTAGGGTTTTTGCGATGGTGATATCAGAGTAACTTTTTTTCATATAAAGTTACAATCATATTTTTTTCATGGGGGAACAATCATTTTTTTGACCACACTGTAAATGTGGCATTAAGATGTATGACAGACAGATATCCGGGAGTCATTACCCAACATTATTGCACTATATTTGGTTTTTATTGTCTCTCTTTTTTTTTCTTGATTCCTAGGTTCCGCTTAGTATGTAGTAGCCTCGCCATGTAGAACTGGGAGTAATTGTGTTAATAGATTGGGATACATATACATGCCAGTGTCCGATGGAAACAGGCCGCAGTGCCAAACTTTACTGGTAAGTATCATATTTGTATTCTGAGTTATGTGTCTCCTGCTGGTATCCTCACGTATGAGCTAGTAAATCTCCATTCTCTTCTCTCTCTTGGCACAGTTCAGTAGATTTCATTCAATGTATTTAGGAAAATACACCCCCCCCCCTGGTTTTGGGTATGATATATGAACCCAGATCACACAAGGTAGTTAATGTCATTTTGTACGATGTACAACCCACTGAACTGTGTCCTTGGTGAATAGCATATTGTAGCTCATAGTTTCTTCCTGCTCCGTGTGAGACACGTTCTCCTTGGATCTCAGAGAAGTTAAGGAAAACATTCAATTAAATTGTAATCGCTCGATTACTTTTAATTAAACAAAAACTTACCGACTTTAATTTGTCAATGGGTATTATTAATACTATCTATAGTAATTCTCTTCATGTACGTAAGGGATATATGAAAGTGAATGGAGCACATTACTATTACTACAACCCCTCCATTTGTTTTGTTCTGTTTGTTTTTTTCTTAGTCCATTTGGATGGTAGGTCGCACATTAGAAATGGAGGAATATGTGTTTGATTGAGAAGGGAATACATATCCATGTCAGTGTCCAAATGGATCTTCAAGGCCCCCTGTGAATATATTCTGGTAGTGTTATTATTTTATTGTTGTCTGAGCATGTGCATCAGTTAGACAGCCCTGGACCCGAGTCCGGAAATATTTCAACACCTGTTCTACTGCACTCGATTCACTCCCTGAAAAAGCTCGTCGACTTAATTGTCTAATAGCGTAACTGGTTAAAACTATTCTAGCATTTAATATATTTTTGTCCACATGTAGGTAATGAAATCATTACTCAACGATTTCCAAATTATTCCGAGGTTTGGGTAAAAAGCCAATCTTCCATTGTGCCAAGTGTTAGATTGGACAGGTTAACACTTACTATAACACACTGATAAATGCCGCTGCTACCAGATGGGGGCCTTCTGCCGTAAATCTTCGATTTGTTTTTTGGTTTGCGTATCAGCTAGATTGTAGTTCCTTACCTTGTAGAAATGTAGATTATGCTTTAAACGACAAGGGGTACTGAGTATTACTTGTTTAGATTATCACGTGTCCCACTAGGGAGACAGTCTGGTGGACCTTTTGCTCCCTAGATTCATGACAATCCAGGAATGGTTCAATTACCTGTTTTCCGTGCCTGATTACGTCTTGAAAATGCTCATCGCCATTACTTTGTTTGATATCGTACTCATGGAGCCATTCACTTTGTTAATTTTTGTAAATAGGTTCGCAAGATTGTAGTTACTATCCATGTACAACTGGAGCAATAGTCATGAACGGCGACGGGTTCAACAATACTCAAACAATTTAACAACTCTTGATTAAATTTTTTTTGTTGTTGTTATTTTTGTTTTGTTTTGGCGTAATTAGGTCCTCAATGGTGGTAGTTCCCTCCCATGTAGAAACGGGAGAAATATTGTTAACCGAGACGGAGTACATACCCATGATGTCATTTCCGACTGGATATTCGGAGTCAGTGGTCAATTGCATCGGTAGGTTGTTATACTTAGGGGCACACAACCATTTACGGCCGGCCATTGTTGAACCTTGGCAAACCTTGGCAATCTTCACTGCGCTAGGGAGTTATCACACATCATAATCGGCTAAGCTTTGGAAACTCCAGTGGGGGGGGCGTAACACACAGTGTCATATAACTTGATTTCGGATTTTTTGTACAATTGCGGTACACTGGGATTGCTCAAATACTTGGTCTATCGTAACGATTTACGCACCAAAGTATTCCTACTAATTTGTCTAGTTAGCTGACTATTTATTATATAGGTTTATTTTTAAAAAAGACTAAAAACGTGAAAATTCAGATCCATACAAGCATTTTTTCTTACCTTATCAGCTCTTATTCACTGGCTCAATTCTCGATTGCTGCTGTGAAGTCATGCCACAACAACGTCAGCTAACAAAACTATTGAGCTCAAGGGGTCTTTTTTGTTGTCAGGAACCCGTTTCTAACACCTCAGATTGACCACCTATTCGTTTTGATTCACGATAGCCACGGTACCGCGAAACCGTTTTGAGATGATATGGACCGTAAATTGTGTGAGGGACTAAGTAGTCAAGCACCAATCGGGTAATTTTTTTCTCTCCATGTACTTGAGATACATTCCTAGCTATTACTCAACATTCAACCCACTCTTGTTTTTGTTTTGCCGATTAGGTCACCAAGGATGTAGTTCCTCCCCATGTAGAAACGGAGGATATTTGTTAATGGAGAATGAAACGTACACACCATCCACCCTGTCAGGTCCGACTGGATTTCAGGGAGTCAGTGTCAATATTCATCGGAGGAGGTGTTATACTCTTAGGGACCAAGTTGCACCAAATCGGTAAGTTTTTTTCTTCTGAATATTTCGCATGAAGGCAAGTTCACCCCCCCCCCCCCCCCCCCCCCCCCACCGAGCCCCCCCACCCCCCACCCCCCCCCCCCCCCCCCCCCCCCCTACCCTTGAAGATCCATTTCCTTGAGGTACATTACTAGCCTATTACTCAACATTCAACACACTTTCTTGTTTTTGTTTTTTTTTTTTTGGCCTGATTAGGGTCCTCAAGATGTAGTTCCTCCTCCCATGTAGAAATGGGGGAATATGTGTTAATGGAGCATGAAGTACATACCCTGTCAGTGGCCGACTGGCTATTCAGGGAGTCAGTTGTCAATATTCATCTCGGGGTTTTAGGGTGTTATACTTAGGGACCAAGTGCACCAAATCGGGGTAATGTTTTTTTTCTTCTGAATATATTCGCAGAAGGCGTTCCTCCCTGTACTTGCGGTACCTTACTAGTCTATTACTCAACAAATTCACAAACTTTCTTGTTTTTGTTTTTGCCTGATTAGGTCCTAAGGATGCAGTTCCTCCCCTTAGAAAGGGAGTAAATTTGTAACGGATAAGTGAGTACAATACCATATGGCAGTGTCCGACTGGATATTCAGGGAGTCATTGGCAATCTTCATCGTAGGTGTTATACTTAGGGGGACCAAATTGCATCAAATCGGGTACTTTTTTTTTCTCCCCATGGTACATTCCTAGCTATTACTCAACATGCAACAAAACTTTGTTTTGTTTTGCGTGATTAGGTCCCCAAGGTGTAGTTTCCTCTCCACATGTAGAAATGGAGGAATATGTTCAACGGAGAAGGGAAGTACATACACTTGTCCAGTGTCCGAATGGATATTCAGGGACTCGTGTGAATAGTCACTGGTAAGTGTATTATATTTAGTGTAATGAACCTAGAGGTACCACTGTGGTATGAGCCCTACGTGGTCTTTTTGAAAATTCATATACCTTCTAGTTAAACATTTGAAAGATCTTGTTTTCATATCATTTTGCTTTTGACGCAATCACAAATACATGCAGTGACGCATCTACTGTTTTGACATAACACAAGGACGCATATGAAAGGACGAGGTACTCAGGCCCGTACGCAGGTGTGTCGTCCCCCCCCCCCCCCCCCATTCCACAAAGGCCACTATTTTGCTGAATTTTGGAAAAAGATGTTCCAAATCCAGAGCGGAACAATAATTCGAGCGCTCGCGCTTGGTGGATATTTTTGCGCTGATACGTGAGAAGTGCGTTGTATAAGTGAGCTTTTGTCGCTTTATAAGTGAGATTTGAGTGAGTGGGAATAAGCAATAAAGGGAGAGGCAGTGATTTCACGCGAAATTAAAGTATTTCAACCCACGTGTCACCATATGAAAGTTTTTGGACAACGTCGATTCTTTGGGAGAGGAGGCAGAAAAGAAAATATGTGGGCCGATTCACCTTTTGAATGAACGAACTAAATAATCTGACCTTTATGTGTGGACATCATGTTCACATAGTGAGTTGCAAAGACTTTTGTGTTCCTTCGCATCAAAAACGGGCCGCTTCAACAGTCAGTAAACATTTAACTGGTTAACTCGCACTCGCTAACTCGGCTCTCTGTTACCGATTGAATAACACGGAGGCACATATGATTATCATTGATAGCTAAGAACAAATAAAACCCAACCATACTAAATTGGATCTGTTCATATTGAATATTGATGAGAAATAAAGTTATGAGAATTTTAACGAATCTGAGAGTACCCCATGTAATGTACTAGCTTGTACTTGATATAATCAGGAATAAACCGTGCCTTGCGATGATGCGAATTAGTAATGCTGAAACAAATGATGCATACAGCACAACAGGAGACACAATAGACAGATGCAGTGGGACGCTCGACAGTCACAAGGGTACTCTCTGTTTCATGACACACTTACTTATGTTGTTTTTGGTGTGACCTGGAAAACTAATAAAATTATACAAGCAATCCACTCTTCCAAAAAAATGCTTAAGAAGAATTGCCAACGTGATTTGGGATGATTATGTAACCACAACATGAATAATGGAAAGATCTGGAATGAAAATTAACAGGCTCTTAGTTAATACGTAAATAAAGCGGAAAAGATGAAAGATGATTGGTCCACTCCTGATGCATATAAAAGAAATGACTGCAATTTCAATTTAGAGATCGTCCGAGTGCCAATTGTTAACCGTATTTCAATACGGAATAAACCGCAATCTCATCATAGTGCGCAGTTTTTCCCACCATAGAAAACTTTTTACCCAATTTGGCACTCGCCAGTGGTGTTCCTTGGGCTCCATAAGGAAAAGAAAATGAGACCAAAAACAACGTGGCAGAACGTGAATGGAGGTTGGAGCCGGTTAGGGACCGCAGTGTTCTTGACAGGAAAAGTGGCGGATCTTCTTTTTTTTAGTCTATATGTGCAACCATGCGTGAAGAATGTAGGTAATATTATGCATGAATGACGAGGGATGGCATAACTACAATTCTTTGTTTTTAGTTTTTTCTGGTTCTATTGTTGGTGTTTTATTTATTATTTTTGGCTGATGAGGTCCCCAAGGATGTATTTCCTCCCCTGTAGAAACCAAGGAATATGTGTTTACGACAGTTGAAATTTTCCACTGGTAGGTTCTTTATTAAGAACGAACAATATCGCTAATATGTTTTTCTTTTCTTTGTCATGTATACCGGCGATCTGGCGGTTCTTGCTACCAATTGCCCGTGCATTAATGACCCTATAATATACCTCATATGATGAAGCATAATGTGTTCACCAGGGGCCACCCTGGTTGAACTCGTGCTCTCTGGTGCTCGAGATATTCCGAACAGCTTATCATGAAAGGAAAAAAGCAAATGTAGATTGCTTTAACTAATATTGATATTCCATCAAACAATATTGAAATAATGTGTAATTAAAGAAACATAAAAATTCAAGTATTCCAGTTGAATTTAGTATTTTATTTATACCATATAAGCTTGCCCAATTCTTTGCCCAGACGAGACCAGTGCACTAACTGCAACTGCTTTAAACATTGACATTGACTGCACTTAATGATATGGTTAGGGATAGCAATAATTATTATTTTCGATCATCTTTGCGAAAGCACTGGTAGGCAGCTTTCGCGGGGATTTTTATAATTATTTTTTTGAGCGTTTTGGTTGGCCTCCGCAGACGCAAACCCATTGGCGCGAAGAACTTGGTGCAGACTTATACAAATGTATGTCTTGCGTATTTTTTTTTTTTGCTTCATTGGCTCCGCAGGGCGTAGTCCTCCCGCATGGTACATTTGAGAGGTACTTTGCCCCGGGGTACTTGCTCTTTATACACTGGTCCAATTTCAATAATCTGCGCTTCAATAACATTTTGTCGGGATTTCTTGTTAAAAGTTAGCAAATATTTTTGACTGAGGAATTTCGGTACCAATTCCAAACCAATTAGAGGATTATGACAAATGAAGGGAAAAAGTTTTATACAGGACTCATATTTGAAAGTGCCTTTCGAATTGGCGACAAAACATGTATGTCATATTTTGTCTGTTCTAAGGACTTTTGAAGGTCATACTGGGATAAGTACGTTTACCATTAAAACACTGAATAACGCCTCAGTTCAGTTTAACCTATTGA
>JAMKCH010010845.1:0-39632 GCA_023653785.1 Ophioderma brevispina
TTTTTCGAATTGCTTGATTAGGTATACCAGAGGGTGTATTGGACTCCATCCCACAATGCATCAGTTTGGGGGAATTTCAATAGATTAAGGCAGCACTGGCAACATTTTCACAAATTTTCTTCAATTTGCTTCAAGATAGTACGGCCATTGGAAGAAATAGAGATACATTTTTGACACATAAAAATAACAATGCAATATTAACAATAGACGTTAAAAAGAGGTTAAAAGACATCCAGGTAATTTGTAGGCCAAACTTAACGTTGCCATAACTTAATCAAACAAATGTTATATTACCTGAATATCGTAGAGTCGTACTTCGTGATATTAAAAACACAAGGGTCACAGACTGGTGAAACAGTGTGCATGCTGTGAAAAACATGCATACGGCGGGGCGTTTTCTTGTGTAACCGATATTTCATGTCGCCTGAAATAATGTCACCGGCAACAATTATAAATCTCTGTTTACCCCTTAGGACAATGAATTTGGTGAGGGGAGAATATACTATAATTTGGCTAATGTGTATGTATGTGTGTATGTGTGTATGTTCGCAAAAGACTGTCAGTTTCGATCCATATTGCGCCAAATTCACGCGAAGATGCGTGAAGATACCGGACGGGTTAGCGCAAATATTTGGACGAAATCCTCAGAAATGAAGAAAAATCAGAAATGTGCCGGTTGCATGACTAAATTATCTTGTTTGAACAAGTTACTAAGCGGCGCGTTTGCGTGGTGCGTTGCGACGGGGGTACGAGTGGCAACCATTTTGTAAGCGTTACTAAGAGTCGCGTATGTGTGGAGCTTTGCAAGGCGACGTTACGCGTTAGAAGCGATAAGCGGTACGCAAATAACTTACAGGCTCTTATATGCAAACGTGGGGGGAAAGAAATGTTTATTCGCTTGTTGTCGTATGTTGGATATATATAGGGTACCCCGCCCACAGGTTTTGAAAAGAAAAAAAATATACGGAAAATACGGGATGAAATATTGAGTGTAATTTATAAAATAGGAAACTACCTTATGCCTATAAAGGCTACAGGCTATGCTGCAAACTCGATGAATAAAAAATAGACTACGGATGTTGTGCGGGGGGGGGGGGATCATGGCGAGAACTTTATATGGGAGTTGAGGAGTTATGAGCAAAATATGTGGAAAACACGGGAACTACAGCCTTGCCCCACGGGGAGTAGGCCTACTTTTGATAAAAAAATACACGCAAACCTATACGGGGTTAAATATTGAAGTTTTAGTATTTAAAGAAATACGAGAAAAAAATAAAATATATAGAAGTTATAAGGGATTAAATATTCAGTTGAGTTTCCTTCGCAATCGGAGCTATCGGATTGATAGGTACGGGAATTGAGGTATTAAAGTGGTAAATAAAAATTGCGACTGGGAGTCCTAATGTCAGGGATACGGGTTAGGTGCAGTCTCGCCATGCCATAGTGGGTCACTTCTTCAGTGATCGCTTTCAGTTTCTGTGATCGCTCCCGTTACACTCAACTAGGGGGGGAGCCCGCGCAAAGCGCGGGCAATCCCGCTAGGGTATATAAAAGCTTCTAACATAGCAAAAATACAATTTGAAAAATACTGAGGGCGCACTATTTTCAAATGTGCCAGGTCTCTGTAAGGTTATGCGATCCACAAAATTCCTATTCTATAAACAATAAAAGTCATGACTTTTGACACTCTTTTTTTTATCCTTAAAGTATGATATGTGCTTAGTACAGTATAGGCCGCTGCAATTCATTAAGGGGCTGATTCACAATCCCTCTAGAATTACTGAAATGATGAATTCAAAGAAGTATTTCAAAATGAGTGACAATATGGGCGTACAAACGATTGAATACAACTTTGTTTTTTGTGAACATTAACAATGGTTACAAGTTTGTGTAAAGGGATTAGCAGTGATAATTCGAGAGAATCAAAAAATACAGCGCGTCCCGGACGCGGAAGTGTCATATGCCGTCGCGGTTGTGAATGGAGGACAAATGGTCACATGAGGTCACCAAAGGTCACATGAGGCACCAACATGTCACTCCCAACCGCCCCCTTCTTTCCACAAGTACATCATCGTAGCCCTTATGAACTCATATGCATGCCAATTGATTAAGGGTAACATTTTGACCACAGAACACACACACACAGATACACAGACACACAAACACACACACCACACCGACATACGACAGAGTCATCCCAAAGTGCCTTCTGCAATTCTGCGATGACATCTAAAAATGTGGAAAGCATTTTTTTCACTTATACACAGGATAAGTGTGTGCCAATCCATAAACTGCTTTAATGTAGAAACCAACCAAATAGTGAAAAAAGGCATGAAGTATTGAGGAACTTAGCAGTACTGTTCCCATAATAAACGACAGCGATGGCGTCTCAAAATCTACACTAAAAACAGCTGATTGTGGTTTTACACCAGAACAGAATAAACAAAGATCAATAATGTCTGTGTTGAGGCCAACTGTATCATATGGTGCACATATTATGCATAAAATCTGCGTATATTCATAGGGAAAGGCCTTTTTGATCACAAGTCGGAAGTTTGATAAGCAAGTATAGAAATTACAGAATCAGATAAAAAGTACTGCTGTCATTACACCAGATTCAAGACAACCACTCGCAGGTTAAGTTCGCATATCCATGCCATAACAAAAATATGTTTTTTTTTATGTTTCGGAATTAGCAAATCGATGCTATATCCCTTTAAAAGTTAATGGCCGGAGATGGTCACACCACACGCAACCACTAATGTAAATGTTACCATAACCCTTTATAATAACATGGTGCTTCCTACTTTTTCATTATAACATTATTGTATGAAACACGTGCAAGACTTCTAAAACAACCAATACGGTAATGATCAGAGAATTTTAGAGTGTGCAGATATTTGAATACCTCATGGTAGTTTACCCATCATGATACAAACACTTGCTCATAACATCATAAAACTATCAGAAGCAATGAGATTTTTGGGGAAAAAAAACCTTTCTTGGGGATATTAGTAAACGGTATACAAAAAATTAAGGGCTAGGATCACAAAGTACCAGTTTCAAGGGGCTTTCATGATCCACGGGGGGGGGGGGGGGCCTGGTACCCCGACTTACCTAAAAAAAGTTGAGATTTTTAATAATCTGAAACTTTTCCCTTAGTAATCCATGTGTACCTTAATCTTATGTGCAAATTCAATCGTATCTGGATAAATTTCAACTTTTGTATGTTGTCATAAAGGGACCGAATGATAGCATAGTGGCCTATAGGATTGTGGGAAACAAGGAATTGCTCATTAACACAAAAACGCAAGGTCGGATCAACTAAAAAAAGTGTGGATAAGCTTTTATCAAGGATATCTAGTGAACAATGAATAAAACAGAAGGTGCTGGAATCACAAAATGCACCTTAGTTATGATAGTGTTATACTGATTTAATGCCATAGTACTACAGGGAGTAACTCTTACTGTAACAGTCACGCAAGGAGTTATATCACTTTGTGTGAAAGCTCTCAGACCAGTACATCCCTGGGAAATTCTCCAAGCATGAACAATGCAAGCTTACATTTACAAAATATAATGTTGCAGGAAAAAAAAGTGATGATTTTAATGAAAATGACATGAAACAGGGTGTTTAGTTTGTGATCACTAGACATGTATTATGCAACAACAACATCGATAGTATCTTCATTTGGATGATTAATATATTATCTTCTGTATGCAACCATTGAGAAATGGATTCCTGGCATGGAAAGTACCTTGTTTTAATATGCAAGAGAAAAATGAATTTCCATGGGGTTGTACAGATTGTGCAATCTGCTTCAATGTCACAAATTCTCGTAAAAGCTACTAAAAAGAGCTAGGGATTTCCAGGTATGATGCAAGTAAAAGTTGCATCATAAGATATCGTCCTTAGTGTGGCATCAATATGATGCATTTGGGGTGTGTTCAAATGCGACAGTGTTAGGCTATGTTATGCATGATGATGTTGTAAAATGTTGTCTTCAGAAAGAAACTTACCCTCGAAACGGCCATTTTTCTTACTAATACAATTCTTATCCGTGTTTTAGATTTATATTATGGAAATATTACTTTTTGATCATGATGGTGAAAAACAAGAAAGAAAACGGGAAAAAATAACCAACCAATTACTATTTCCCTAGAAAATGATGCAAACTTACTTTGTCCACGGCAGCAATAGCAGAGAAACGTGTACATTGTAATTCTGATGGATTTGAGCGCACGTAAGTCCCTAGATTGAATATTTGTTCACATGTAATGCCTTATAAGCACCTGAAAGATGCACTTAATTTGTTCTTCAGGGAAATGAGGTGACCTAAATCCCTTCAACCGTCTACCAATAATGCAAATATGAATTTGGTTAAAGCGCACTTTCAATAATGGCATATTGGGCGTGCTCCTACATGGCCATATTCTACTGAAATGCTCTTGGGTTAAAGGAACATCATCCTCGTGAATGGGTAAAGTTTCCCTCAAAATAGGTTCCCAGTAAGATGGCTATCAAGGGGACAGAGAAAAAAACCTTTAGAGCATGGCAAAACTCTAAAAAGGTGCAAGGAGAGAGATATGGGCGTCGAAGAACAGGACAATCATCCGCAAATAATGCGGCAGTGCGTAGAGAACGAACACTGAACTCTAGAACCAGCAAGGAACCGTGAATTGAGAGTATAGTGGCCAGGAGGGGCTTAAACTTTTTATGTTGGGGATATTTGCATCTATGGTTTCCTCTGCTATTGCTAGACGTGGACAAAGTAGGTTTGCCTCATTTTAGGGAAAATAGTCATTGCTTGTTATTTTTTCACCGTTTCTTTCTTTTTCACCCTATGTTCAACGAAGTACATATTTTCATAAATATACAGCTAAACAAGGATAAGAATTGAGTAAGTACGCAAAAATGGCGTTTCTGGAGGTAACGTTCTTTCTGAGGAGCCACCCTGTAATAGCTATTTTTAGAAAAAGTTTGGGGGAATCAGCTGTGATAATATAAGTAGTGATGTGGCTATCGAACTAGGGCCAGTAGCTTAGTGGGGATCCGCAGTGTGGGAGATTGGTGCAGTCTTAACCAAGATTGTTATTATAGATACCACAGGAGCTAAAAGCCTATTTGTCTGCGTCGCATCTTTAAAGCCAAAAAACGTTTTTTTAAAGTTTTGAAATCAGAATTCGCGTTCTGGCTTCGCGCTCACTATATTCAAGAATATAAGCTTGGGCCACCACAAATCTTACAAATTGAACTCACATGACCTTTGACCTTGGCATTGTGACCTTTGACCATCATCAACCATGAGGGCCACATATTGCACATATGATCATAGTTTGAACTTCAATTTTCAATTAGAGCAATTTTACACTTTTAGCCCATTTTTCAACTTGACCTAACATGACCTTTGACCTTGGCACAGATCTTTGACCGTGGCACATAACCTTTGCCCTCATCATAATATGAGGGATCCCATGGTGCCACATATGACACAAGTTTGGTTTCCAATTGAACTTAAACTTTAAAAAAAAAAAAAAAAAAAAATGTGTTGAATTTGGTGGAGTCAGCACACTGATTGATTGGTTGGGGTTGAGAAGTCTATATCCACCGGGAGCAAAAGGTAGGGCACTCATTGAGAAATGATCTACAGTCTGTGATGGAGAGCCACAGGCAGGCTGGAGATGGTCGCATCCCCATCGCTGCTTATGCTGTGAAATGAACTGACTCAGGCAGCACCTGTTGACGGGGGGGTACCTGAAAACCCACTAAAAAATCATTAAGGGCTTGCCGATTTTAATATTTTGGTATGAAAAAGAAGCACGTTAGAAGGCCGACAATTACAAAAAAAATTGACAAAAAAACCTAATGTGTTAAATGTCCCATGGACACGGCTGAGTAGACATTTCTTAATTCTACATTTCGTACCTCAACAGTATCCTGATCATATCGCAACACAGATTTTAAAAGAACATCGGGAAAGGGTTAAATTCAAGGATAAAATACCTAACGCAGGGCATTCTCCTGTTTTTGCGAACGCGTATCAAGATGCCGGAGTTAGATTTGACCCCGTTAATGACATCAGAGTAACAAGTTGTAAAACAAAGCTCACATGGGCTAAACGCACCGCACACTCAAGAATAATCTCTCCTTGTCGGTTTCTTGTCTGGGGGGAATTTAAATAAAGCTATTCTGTTCTGCATTCTCCTTGTCGGTACCGTCGCCGCTGGTGCCACCGTCGACAATACAGCGAATTATTATCGTAATGTTAAGGCACCACATCAAGAACAATTATGCATATGAACAACATCGTACGACGCAAATCAAGAGACGACAAACGGTGCTACGTATGCAAGAAACTGGGCCACGCGAACGTCCGTTCCACGATGAGATCATGACGCGTATCGTGTATCGCAGATTTGTACTCGGAGGCACTTCTGGGTCCGCTTGCCAGCGCGCTAATTAACTTCGATTTTGGAATTCCTTGAAAGCTTGTCCAAAACACATGATTTATGCCCAATTTTTATCAAATATTATGGTGTCTCATTACTGCTTCATGCAGATTTTTACATGAACCAATACAAATATGGAATGAAACCATTTTTTGCGCGGTTAATTATAATATGTTTAAAGCATGTCCATGGGACCTTTAAGCGGCAGTGCGATAACAAATTGGGTGTGGGCTCCATATGAAACCCCCCCTGGTCACTGAAGTGTTAACATCCAGGATCGATTAATTAGACAAATAGAATTATTAATCGCTGATGAAGGCAATGCTTTCATTGACAAAAAAGCATGCGTTATTTGGCCTCATAAAATGGACATAATAGTGCACAGGTACAAGAATATGTGTCAATTCATGGCAATATTAATAGCAACTATATCACACTTCTGATAATATGCATAAAATATAACACCAATCCTATATACAAGACTTCTATTGGGTTGGGAAATTTCCCATAAAAATGTGATCACAGATATTCACAATTAGACAGCTAAGGCCAAAAAAGAAAAAAAAGGGTTGTCTACTATACCTTTGGCAAGTAGGTATGTGCTATGCTGCTTTTTTTTTAGAAAATGAGCTAGGCGAAAGTTAAATTTTTTTGTGTTGTGTTTTGCTGACTTTTTCAGCCACTTTGCGCCTATTTTTGAATTTTTATTCGGACAATTAAACACGCAAAAAATTGGGGCTCATCACATAGGGTTATGCAGCAAAAGGCAGGAGTGCTGATGCACGCTTGTGGGGCATTAATGTTTGCCTGAGGAAAAAGTTAGAGCAGGAAATGCCCAATACTGGCAAACAGAGGCATGGTATCAAAAGTTACCAGCGGGGCATTTTATAGCGATTCCCCCATTTTTGACCAATGAGGGCCTTTAGGCATTTTGTGAGATTGTTCGAAGGTATTGTGTAAAACCCTCATTTAACAACCTTAAGAGACAACTTGGCACATTGAAAAATAGTGCACCTGGACGATTTTTCAAAATGATCTTTTTGCATAGTTGCTTTTGAAAGCTTGATATACAATAGCTCTCACCTGAAATGACCAAAGTCAGCCTGTTAAGGGTAAAAACAAAATGATTTTATAATTAATGTGCCAGCGACATTATTCAGCAGACGACGGAAATGGCGTTTTAACACAAAAACACACCGGACATGCTTCCCATGGCAGCGTACACTGTTTGATGGTCTGTGATATTGGAGGTTTTAAATCACTGAGTATGAGTCTATGAGATTCATGTAATTCCACATATTGTTGGTTAAATAATGGCAAACCTTAAAGTTGCCACAAATTACCTGGATGTCTGTAGGCCTCTTATTATAGTAGATCTAATGGACCGCAGAGTTATAGGTGGAGTTTGGGACTTAGTCATTACTCAAAAGAGGACAGAAAACCCAGAAAATCTCGATTCTTCCTCCAATAAACAGGAGATCGGATTGAAGAAAATTGCCACTACAAATAAAGGTTACGTTGTTCGTCCAGTATTTATACTATGTGATGTATAGTGTGTCTACAACAGAATGGTTTAACATTGCCTACCAACCAACAATCATAAATTAAGAAGGCTTCAGTCACCTGTGTGTTACAAGGCAGAAAACTTTTATATTCATATATAAAATTCAGCTTTCACTGTTTCAACTGAAACTATCCTGGATTTTAGTTTTGCGTTCCTTTGAACATTCTATGGTTTATGCTTGGAACCATTGATTAGAACGTGACTGGCCCAACTCTCAGGGTTGGCTATCATGGCTATAGCGTACATCGTACCACAAATACACGGACGAAAGTTTTTATATACTAAATCCCTCAATTCATACCTCCACCTACAAAAAGAGAAGTAGAGGCTATTCCTATCAACTGGAATTAGATAATGTTCCTTCTGGTTTTGTGTTAGTTTATTTTTATGGTAAAATATTTCTATTTTCCAATGGCTAGACTATCTTTGCGAGCAAAACTGAAGACATTTTGTATTTTGTGAACATGAAAATGTGGCCCAGTGGTGCTGCTTTTGAAGTTGGAAAGGGGTCCAGGGTAGGAAGAATGAGACTGAAGACTTTCGCTGTTGCACTTTAAAGGTGCAACTAGAAATTTCAGTTAGCCATCTTTTTCTGGTATATGTAGTGATTTCAGATGATTAGACACAACAATAGATTTCCCTACCTTTTATTTGGCTAGAATATCTTAAAATGAAAAACAAAAGGTGATAGTATATTGCTTATATTTCATACAAAAACAGGCTGAATTTGATTTGCCCTATACGAAATAGCAATTTCCAATTTGTGTCCCTATGAAACAGTTATCAGCTGAATCCTTTTCAGATAGGGAATATTTTTATAGTTACCAGCGGGGTACAAAAAATAGAATTTGTTTACCTTTTTAGGGACACCTTAAATATGTGAAATCTCTGTTGCAACTTAAGAAAAGGACTACCTCTAATGTGCCATATGCAACCTGCATCCCAATGGATTCCCACGTAGGTGAGCCACATGCTCCCCAGGACGGATGGTCAGCATCACTTATCATCTGCCAGTACTGCTGACACTACAAAGATTTTTAAAATACCACATGGAGATTTAAATGTAAAATGCTTCTTTCCATCAAGGTGGTATAAAGTAAAAATTCTTAACAACATATTCAGGGAGCATTCAGATTTACTCAAGGACAATGGAGAATTAATTTGGTGTGGGGGGGGATTCATGTTCCCCTTTGCTTAAATTCACTGACTTATGAACAGTATGTTTCCAAAAAAGGTTGGCTACCGCCATTAAAAAAAGAAATGATTTTGTATTAGATCAGGGATGCCCGTTCCATTCAAAGGCAGGGCTTGGGAACCAAGGAAATTTGTGTCTAGTGTCCCTTATGAAATAGCACAATCTCACAAAAATGGTCCTAACTTGTGTGTACCAACAGAATATGGATGAATGAGTATTGACACAGTTACGTGCTATTTTCCAACTATTTCATACTGGAATCTGGAGACAACGTTTCCGTGGCCAATTGAAGTCGTAATCAGGATCCGATATTAATTTTTCTAAGTTGAAAATCAGTTTTTATTGCAAAACAGAGAAGTTTGAGCTTTTAAACCATTTTACTAGCCCAAAGACCAATGCAAAGGTCAAAGTCCGATTTGTTTTTTTAAAATTGTGGATCCTCTTAAAAAACGTGCTATGCTTTAAGCGTTACAAACACCCTGATGAACAATAAGCTTTACCTTAAAGTGAATGATAAATGAGGCGACTTGGACTTAGCATTTTAATGACCTTATTAAGTCTTCAACCGAGAGGCCCTCAGCAGCTAGTCCTTGAAATTAACCCTTAAAGTTCGAGGCCACTACAGTTGCTTACAGAAAAAAGGTTTCCATTTGTGTTGCTCTGAGCGCTCTCTCAAAATACTATTTCTGGGTATGTATGTGGTGTTATGGCTGGCCATTTTGGTTAAAATCAGAAACATCAATGCTTGAGCAATTGCAACCAAAACGGATCAGAACCACCACTGGCACAGGTTAAATGTGGGTTACTCCAATGGGGTGAGCAGTCATGTGGACCCAATTAAGGGCCATTCTTTGAAAATTTCATTTGTTTTCCGCCACAATATTGGTAGACAAGGATGAATATGTATTAATCTTTACCTGGAGCGCATAAAGGGTTGCAGAAATTAGAGTTAAAATTGTGACACCAAATATATATTGTTACGTAAATATACCGTTTGATGCTATTCACTAGGAAAAGCATGGATACCTTTTGGACTAACACCTATAGATAATTCTATCACTCCTCTACAAACCCGGGCTTGTTAGAACTCAGTTGGCAGAGTGCTGTGTAGTGATATGGAGGTTGCCGGTTCAAATCGGCAAGCTCACTTTTTTTTTAAACACTGTGTGCACTGGCAATTTCAGGAAAGGATTAATAAATATTTTGTTCCTTGTCTACCGGGAGGAGTCAAAGTAGCTAAAATTTCAAGCGTGGTCTTGGTCAGGGATTTTTTTAGAGGCTCCAAATTGACCGCAGATAATTGAGAAGCCATTCTCACTGACTTATGTTATAACCCAAACAGAATGTCTAACGGGGTTGAAAGGGTTATGAAACCATCTCTGACTCAACGCAGCAGCAGCCCAATGCAATTTTAACCTGTGTTGCAGCTGCATTGAGTCAGAGATGGTTTCATCCATTTTCACTGCTTGCATTGCAGTACCGTGAAGTATGAATGGACTAAGTTACGAAGAAATACAACACTGAGCAACGATGACTGTAATAATCAAAATGTGGGAACAACTTTTTGCACATGAAGCTGAATTAAGGTAAGCACTTCGACCTTTACTTTATCTAATATTTCTCTATCTGGAGGATTTGCAGTATAATGTGCTATGATTCAAAGCATATGTCATTACAGCATAGGATAAAACACAGATAAAGAACGACCTAGGAGTCATCAAATATTATTAACACGTACCATTAGAAGCGGAAACATTAGTTTTGCTGAGCCCATGGGCAAGGCTTTGGGTTAGAATGATGCGCTGCTATCAGCAAGTTTGGTTTTTACAGTATAGTTTGTGAAAGTGCAATTAGTAAATGCTATAATGATGTATATGGAACCACCATCACAAACCCAGGAACAAGTCACGGTGAGGTATTCCTCATTTGATCAGAGCAAGTCAGAAATATCCAAATAGTTGCCGTTGTATAGAATAATCCAAGCCAATGATGGATTGTTATGTCTGACAAAAATGCTGATCACACATGCTTGGATCTTGGAGGGTTCTTTATTGAAGTAACAAAAGACTGAAATGCTAACAGTGGAATGTGCTTTATGAAACGGTGTTGCCCGCTTTGGTGGGCTGATTTAAATAGCGTAGGAGAACAAATTACTTAGGTGTTAAAACTTGTATTGATTGAATTTCTTATGTGATAACTGGTAATTCACAACAACCTTTCTTGCAAAAAGGGGTGCTTGTTACTTGCGACTTGTCCTGGGTTTGTAAAAGGGTCAATATGTTGTTTGTCATGTAACATTTGAAAACAATGATATCTCAGGAGTTTGTAGTTTTTTTAAACGTCCATGATATATAACGAGACATTACAAACATAAGTCGTGTCCACCCTAGGCAAAGACTGTAGGCGTTTTGTTCATATCGAGATGGAGAGTGGTGAGGGCCAGTTAAGATGCACTTGGTGTCTCAGCACACCGAGTGTGGCCAATATCACACAAGACATCCCCAATAAGCTAGATGAGTTGGTCAACAACTCCAGGTTCACCCATGTTTCGACGTGAGATAAACCCAGTGTGCTGATTGCTGTGTAAGTTTGAACTCTGTTTAATTAAAGAACAGTATCATTTCAAGGTGATGATGTAAAGAGCCAGTGATAAATAACTCAATTCCCTCTAAATTTTGCAAAATACTATAATAACTGTGCTCGTCTTATGTAGACAACAAAGTCGCACACATGCCTCTCCATTACTCCATTCTCTCCAATGGCTTCCCAAATTATGCGAGGATTAAAGATGAAAGATTCTACTAATGGCTTTCAAAGTTTTCATATCATTCTTCTCAGTATCTGACCCTCATATTCAGTTCTCCAGTCCACTTACTCCTCTCCTTTTAGATTAACATCAACTTTTGCTCTCGGGCAAAGGAAACAACTGGTGATCACATCTTGTCAACGCTGAGCCATCACTGAGAATGAGCTGCCCTTCTGGCCGTCCGTAGGTGTCACACGTCATTAGTAATGCTTGGGGGTTGGTGTCAGGATTTATTCAATGGGTAAGCTGATCTGGGGCCGCATGTATCCATGATATGGATGCGCCTAACATGGCTGCTTTTGAGACTGGGGGAGGATTGGGAAACAGTAAGGGGTTTACACCAGACCGGTCTTTTGAGGCTCCGCGCGCGCCGACGCGCGCAGTCGCCGCATCTAAAATGCTTTGAGTCCGAGCGATTTATAGCGCATTTGTTAAAAGGACCGGGCGGCGAGTGTATCCTTCGTATTTGAGCGGCAACCCAGCAAAATACTCCTTTGGCAATATTTAAGGGTAAAATGATCACGAAACACTATGCTTTACCAGTTACACGCAAATTTAAGATAGTGTGAAGCTGGTAAAGCGGTGCGAGAGGCAAAAATTTGCGGGTATTAACTCCACAAATGTATCGGAACTCCAATGGAAATACCGCATGGACGGGGTACGAAAATGAAACGGGACTATGTGTAAATAATGTATGAAGTAAACGTCGTAAATTCGAAGCCTTCGCACTGTTAATCGCACGTGGTTTTGTTTTGATTGAGCCAAGTTTTAATAGCTACGATGGCGCCTCGGGCGAATGTTTGAGGGGTCTTACAAACTTTACGGAAAGTAGAACTTTACGTAATATTTCGGGATCAGTGAAGAAAGAAACGTTAGGCGGTACCACCTTCGTGGTAAAATTGATTTGTAAACTATGCAAGAAATATGTTCAAAGAAATGAAAGGAGCCGGGGAAAGGCGTCGCCCGATTACAAAGTAAGAACATACTTTGACCTGACACCACGTTGATGGATACGTTATCAAGCATCGGGAATCGGCCCATTATTAATTAAAACGTGAGCTAGCCTTCCCAATTAAGTTTTAAGATAATTCTGACTAAATATGAACTTGACTGTTGCCGACTTTAGGTCTACATTTGTTGTTACTGAATATGTTTGACTGTTTCGTGCATGCCCAGTTTACTCTCCCTAGGCTAGACATACTCGAATTTTTCAAAATGGAAAAAAAAAAATCCCCGCTCATGTTCGAGGTTCAAGGCCTGGGTGAATAATTTCTTTGGAAATTGATACACTTTTTTTCCCCCCCCCCTTATGAATGAATAACATCTAACTACATGGTAATTTAATTTAAATCTTGAGTGACAGCCTAAGTATGTAACTTAACTTGTTTACTAACCTTGTGAATTGCAGTAATTAACAATGCTTATTGCCACACCTGAATTGAAAATGGCATGAGCTTTAACTGCTTATGGTCCCCAACTCAGTTGCCGGTCCTGACTGCTTGCTACGCCTGCTTAAATGTCAGCTCTATGGCTTTGGTAAAAGCTCGTCTCCAGCCAGATATTTGGGGAGCTTTTAAAAAGCTTCTTCGCAGCTTCCGCCTCAAGGAGCCTAGATGAGCTTTTAATGCTCCTCTGAAAATTTCAAAAGACAAGTCTGTACACCTACTCTTATTCGACCTGATGCAATGTACAAATGTAGCATTGTGACATCTCAATACAAAAATACACGGGACCATAGGATGACTAACGTCCCCTCTGAAGATGGGAATGCTTCTCATTATTCCATTTGCCCAATTCCAAGTGAAAAGTGAAAAGATAGCCGTATTTGGTTATTTAATACATAGCTCGTATAATAAGATTAAAAACCAAACTTTGAGAACCCCGATAAATCCCAACAAGTGTCCCCACCTGGATTTGAACCCGGGACTTTTGGTTAAAATTTGCGCCACAGGCAAGTACCCCCTAAATCGCTAAGGGGGCGGCCCGTGCTCTCCCATTCTGCCGTCAGTGAACTTGATTCAACTTTAACCACAGTGTCCTTGTGGCCTACTTTGGTAAAAAATGGCACTTTAAAATCTCATTATTATTGTCTGTTGTGCAGGCTTAAAAGGGTTTCTCAACCCAAAGACATGTTGAGAGCTGTTTTTAATCCACCTTTGCATCTGTTTTTTAAAATTGTAGTAGCTAATGTGGTGAATTAAGGGCTGGGGATTTTCGGGTGGGCTTTTTTTCGGGTACCCGCCCCGCCCGAGAATTACAAATACCCCGGGCCAGAACAATTCCAACCAAGGGTACCCAAATTTCGATTTTTTCCTTCCCCCCCCCACTGGTAAACATTTTGTAAGTACTCACCAAATCTTTGGTCTGCCTAGTTTTTTTTTCGACTTGATTTTTATTTGCCAAGTAAATCTTGGAATGTTTTTTCTTTTAATATAATCACATCCATGATTTTAATGGGTCATTAAATCATCCAACTTCTAAGTCCCCTTCTATCCATCATAGCTAAATTTTTTGTAAAAACAATAGCTTAAACAGCAGTGATCCCGGTGCACTTGCGTGCTTGTGATCTTCAAACCATACGTGCATGGTGATTTTATAACTCAGTCACCAGGAAGAAGTTCACAGGCTGTAGTATATATTACATTGTGTGTTACTTGGCCTTGGGGATGATGTTGTTGGTTCTACCAATGCTGGCAGGCGAAGATGCAGGTAGAAATGAGAGTTGTTGGGCGCCTGCCATCTTAAATCCATCAGGATGAAGTTTAATAACATGAAACAATCCACACATTCCAGCTATTTCCAATATAATATTGACAGGAAATGACAAGAAATGGACGGATGAGGATACTATGCCATTTTTGGGGATTTGTGTGATTTAGATTCACCCCCCCCCCCCCCCCTTTGTCTAATGGATTTGTCACATAATCTAGCGTAGATGGAGGTAAAATCGGATGCAAAATGGAAGCAAGTATAGAGTATGTAAGTCCTGCTGATATCGGATGTTGTGCTATTTTATGCTCGACTGGCGAAAATTTCGGGTACCCGATACCCGCCCAAAAATTATATCGGGTAACCGGGCACCAAATTACCCGAAAATCCCAGCCTTAGTGTGACTGGTAAAATGAAATTCTTCTAAGAAATATGGCACACATACAGAAGCAGAAGCAGCGGCCGTAGTTTTTATCCTCTGTAAGAAACTGAAAAAATTTGTGAAATATGACTACCCCTCTTGAAATTTACTACTTTGTTCTCCAGGTAAACAAGGATGTAGCGGGGGGGGGGACTTTATTAATCTTTCCCTGGAGATGCCAGCGCACGTTAATGTTGAAAAAAACCCATGTGCACTTGGACACGATTCGAAATGGTGACCTGTAGTACTAGCACGACACTCTGTTACTAGTACAATGCTCAAGACTACCCTCTAGCTGTCAAAAACATGGTAAAGAATCCATTGCCTTCCCCTCAACTCTTCTTCCCTTCATCTCATTTGTGTCCTTCTTTTCCATCACCACCATCACTGTGGGTACCATTTCTAAAACCTGTGAAGTGTACAGATACCTGGGGAAACTATGAAAACAAATTTTCCCACCTAAAATTCCCCAAGTAGGTTATGAGTAATGCTGGGGGGGGATGCCTGGGACATTTGGTTTGCAGCTGAACCATTCTATGCCAGTTCTTTGATACACTGTGGACAGCAAATACTGGATGTTTTTACTTTTATTACTAGGCAGCCCTGATATACGAGTGCAATCAATGAATGCAGTAACCCATCAATTGGGATGGTTATGGAATGCGTATTTGTGGGGTCACAGGCCATTTGGGTCACAACAGGTCCAATTGACATATATATCCCATGGGTCTTGGCCAGTTGTTTCTTTGAGCAAAGTTTGGTGGCTATACACTTTAAACTTGGAAGAATGTTTTGATATTATTGGGGTCAAAGGTCCAAAAGTATGGTGCATTGGAGGTCCAAAGGGCATATGGGGCCCATAAAGAGGGGCTTTCTGTGCATACCATAAGATTTTTCTGGGACCGGTGGGTTTTTTAAATTAGTTTTTCTAGGGGGGCGTTTCTTGGATTTTTGGCTATCACCTGTGTTTTGCGATAACCTGGATTGAATGACCCTCAGGTTTTGTTTGCAGTTCCTTTGTTCCTTTAATGAACCCCCTTGAATGACCTTGTTCATGACCTTTTTTAAAATTTTTTTTTTTTCGTCATCAACATCGACCCCCACCCCCACCAAGTTTTCCGCCTGGATACACCAAAAGTTTACCCCATTTGACCTGCATGACCCCTGATGACCTGTTTGTGGACTAAACTCTACCAACTCTACCACCATACCAAAACTCACTAACCAAACGTCAAAGCATGGCCAAGAAACCCAATAACGACCCCTGGATGACCTTTGGAACCCCCAAAATGAACCCCGTGAAAACGTGACCACAAAACTCGTATGGCGAAACTCCTACCACCATACCAAAACTAATATCCATATATCAAAGCAAAACAGCCCACGTTACCCGATAACAACCCCCTGGATGACCTTTGACCCCCAAAATGACCCCTCGAAAAAACATGACCACAAAAACTCGCACGGTGAAACTCGACCACCATAATACCAAACTCATATCCATACGTTCAAAACACAGCCACGTTACCCCGATACCGACCCCTGGATGACCTTTGACCCCAAAATGACCCCTCGAAAACCATGACCACAAAAATTGGTACTGCGAACTCTAAAAACCACCATACAAAACTCATATCATACGTCAAGCACGGTTAAGTTACCCGATAACGACCCCTGGATGACCTTTTTGCAAGAGCGGCCAACATTGAGATTTTTTGGAAATCCAGGGAGATTTGATCTTGGAATCTTGGAGATTTGATCTTGGAATCAGGGAGAATTTGATTAGAAAAAATCAGGGAGATTAAAAAAAATAGCGAGCATTTTCAAGTGTATACCTCCTCAAGAGGGATACAGCCATGGATTTTTTCTAAGAAATCAATTGAACGCTCACATTTTAAGGAAACTTAAAGTCCATTTTGGATTTTTTTTAAGAATGACACTGAAAAGGTTTAAAGTAAAAGTCACCTTTAAAAGTTTTGTACTTTGAAAACGGAGCCCCCTACATAGTTATGAACTGCAATCATGAGATAAGCTCTTTAAAATAAAGCTTGTCCCGAAAAAATTTGACAGGGTTCCGCGTCTGACAGACCCCGTTTAGGGACTATCAGTGGGAACAAAGTCCACAACCAGTCACTATAATAATTATATATAACCCTAACACTTTTGCACTAATAGCAATGAATGGAGCAATCCTTCAAAAGGCAAACAAGCCATAATCACAACAGGTACTTCATTATCTTTGTAGGCCTATCCCTTTTTGCACCACTAGGAGTTAATTTGTTAACACTTTTAAAAGAAACCAGCATAGTCCCTATAGCAGGGTTTTGTTTTTGTTTAAATGGTTAAAAATAATAACAATATTGCTGTCTGGTCCTCCGAAAGTCCGGAGAAAAACTATTGTCAGAAAACCAAGACTATATTATCTTTTTAAAGAAGAATGTTTACTTATTTTCTTACTGTTTATACGTTTTATTTTATCTCTATCTCAACAACACCATCATTTTTTTCCATGACCCCTGAATGACCCTTTGAACCCCAAAATGACCCCTCGAAAATGTGAACCACAACCCTCGTACGTCTTAAGCTTCTACCAACCACACCAAATTCAATATCCCGTAATGTCAAAGGACGGTGGAAACACATAGCCGGACAAACCCACAAGCCATAAAGTTGAATTTTTTTAGTAATAGATTTTTGACCAAAATGGGGTCCCAAAGGTCACATAGGCCATTAGAGGTCAAAGGGCACATGGGTCATCATAGTTCATTCTGCGCATACTAGTAAGACGTCCTGGACCAGGGGTTTTTTTTTTTTGGGTGTTTTTGGTTTTTCCTTTAAAGTTTTTTGTCCATAGCAAATTGTTAGTTTTTCAGAAGTGTTTTAATTATATAGATTGACCAAAATGGGGTTCAAAAGGCCCATATAGGGTCTTAGAAGCCACTCTATATCATGTCAGCTCAAGATGAGAACTTGGTCAGAGTGGTTCTTTTGAGTACGTTGGTGAAGGTGATCGGCAACATGTACACTAAACAGTTTTACATTCACACACTTCCAAGGTTTGTTCCACGGCAATGCCTTACAATGACCTGTAATGCAGCAAGCTTTATAACAATCCGTAATATGCATCTCTTTACAGCAATACATTTGACGCTTGGTTGCACACTAATAAGGGATATCAGAGGGGTCATAAAATACTGGTAGCAGAGCAAATTGTTCGGGTCAAAATTTCGTTTTTTTTTTTTTTTAAAAATTCTCTATTAATTTTAAATTCTCTATTAAATTTCGTATGTTTCAGGCCACTTTTGAGGGAATATCCTCGATCAAAAATAGAGGGGGGGATTTATTATTGACCAATTTCGCTGACTTACTTGTTTGAAAACAATTTTTTTAGATATTCCTGTCCAAAAATGTAATGAATTTCTGGCAGAAATTGTTGTTCAAAGTTTTCCACTTAGTTATTGATATGCTATCGCCAACTTATTTCAATCAACATTTTCCGCTGTTCAACGAATCGGGATATTAAAAGGTAACAGTCGCATGTTAGGCCAGTCCATGAGTGGAAGCACCGTCACACAAATATCTAAAACCCGTCAAAAGTAAGGCAATCGTGTTTGTCGTCCCAACTCGCAATAGAAATCCCAGTGGGTAAAGGTTTTATTAAAAAATACTTCCGAAGTATGCCCACCGCTGTTGCAAGTGAATCACCCTCTTTTGTTTATTTATTTATAGGGGTCGAATTTTTATATCTAGAACCTAATATATTTAAAGGTGCCTTCAACTTTTCAAGGACCACTTAATAAATTCCAAGAAGTGGCTTTTCAAAACAGTTTTCCAAGGTGCCTTTTAAAACGGTCACCGTAGTGTTTCCAAAAATACAACAACACAACTCTGTTTAGAGTGTAACAGCCACGCTGGGCCATGGTATCATGTCCCCGCAGCAATGTTCCCATTTGTATCGAAAACAGCCAACAAGAACTTTATAATGACAACCAGATAACATTTCTCAGCGTACCCACCAAAATTTTTTTCTCAAAGACCTCCAAAAATATAACCAATTTTCCATAAACCTAAAAATTCTAAACCAACAACCAACAACCCAACCTTTTCAACCCATCATTTTGAGGCGAGGTGGGCCAAGCAGTCTAAGGTGCTGAACTGTCGGCAGGGTATAAAAACGATCGAGCGGCCCAGGTTTCCGAGCCCCCGCGAGAGTCGGGCTTCTTGTCTCCTCAAATAGTTCCTATAAGGTCGGAAATTGCATAGTTGCATAAAGTGTGGATTAATGGAATTATCTCCCCTCGCTCCCATCCATTGCGTTAGAATGTGGCAGTGTATGCAGTGGGTGGCCTGCCCGGGCGCCATCATGGTCGGAGAGTATGGTAAATGGTGTGTCCCGTGTTTTTTTCAGGTGAGTCATCCCTGAGCACGTAAAAATTGCAGAACCTTGTCCGAAAAGAGTAGGGGATCATCCCGGGTCCGTTGTACCACCCTGCAACTCAGTAGTAGTAGTATAGAAATGTGGCGAACCGTGGATGGTAGTAGATTTATTTGTGGAAAATAAGGTAATTTTGTGAAATGGTGAATTTGTGAAATGTAAAGTTATAATTACACTGCTGAGCCAAGTGGTGCGCCTGGAAAAATAGGCAGGAATTCAAAATACCATACCATCACCATCCTATCCCATAAACACTATGCATAGTCAGAATAAATGCCATAATGGAAAAAAAGGCTGCCTTCTGCAAGGAACGATACCCCTACGATACCAAATTTTGTCTAAGGTACGGAACTTAAATATTTTTGAATTTTTTGCTTCACTTAAAGTAAAAGGGGCAAAATTTGTACTTTTTGCTTTTAAATTCTTTGGAGGACCTTGGTTGCAAATACCCCGAGTTATTAACATAACAGTCTGATCTCAAGTAAAACAACTTTCTTTACTGTGTCATCTCTATATAGTCGAGGGACCTTCATCCAGGGAAAATTTTTTACACCTCAATCTAACTCAAGTCAAATGAACTCGCACTGGGGTGTTTGGGGACCTCAGTCCCCTGGTAAGCCCTTGGTATATATGGTAACACGATCCACCATTTTTTATTTCCGCCCGAAGAACCCCACTAGAACCGGTTTTTTTAAATAGGGTGCACACATAAACCAATAAAAGCATTCAGTAAGAAAGACGACAAGCACGGCAAATCAATGAATGTCCCAAAACTTGACAAACAGGATACAAAAGTTTCCCAAACTGACTCCCTTCACTCATAAAATTCCCAAAAATTTAAAGGCCATCACGTCCAGAACAATTTGCCGAATTTTAGGCGGAAAAGGACCATAAACCGGCCAGATAGTTTCGCTAAAAAGAACCGACATATTAAAACACGCCGTTCTCGATGACAACAAACCCATCATTGATTGTCTGTTAATAATAAAGCAATCAGGAAAGACCTCAAGTATGTACCCCATTTAAAATTCTTGTCATTTAGGCTAACACTAACAAAGACCATAACTACAAGTCTCAAAATAAAACAAGAGCGGTCACAGCCCGTGGGATTCGTGCAAACCTGTGGTTTGGTGGGTGGACGGTGCTAATTTGCAGCCCGGTTTGGGATGACCTGAAGGGAATGGCTAACTGGTAACTGATGCAATGGCCCTTTAAACGAAAGAACGGTCCTTTAATTTTTGCTAATGATGGAATGGTCTGGTATATTGATAGCTGCTTTTCGCAATTGTATTTTTCGTATTGATCAGACTTTTGATTTTGGACTTTGTTTTCATCGCGATACGGGGATTCCCTGGGCTTTCCCAGGTTTGTTGGGGCTTCACCGCGGTGAAGCTCCCTCATCATCCGCTCCCGGCCATTTACGACCGTCAAGCTTAATTGTATTTTTCGGATTTGTTTTAAATTTTTGACCTTCTCGGAGTCTGGTCCCTCATCATGACGATTTCTGGTTAGAGCTGGGTCTCCCTTCGAAGTATATGAGTAATGCAGAGTTAAGTTGAATTTCCCGCTGGCATGAGATTGTACAATAAATATGTAGTCGAGTCATGAATTAATTTGACCAATGTCTCCTCTTCTCCTGGGTTGAATTTTGCCAATTATAGCGCTATTATAATTGCTCTTTTGACTATAGTTCCTGGATCTCTGTAGATTGGTAATTATTAAATGAAGGCTTCGTAACAATTTTGCAAGAAATATCAAAATTCTGATTGTTTTGTACCCATGGCATTTGCCATCAATTCTCACCTTAAGATGAATCCTGAGTAGCAAAGCCAGCTGTGTATTAAAGTGAGACGGCCCGGCGGGTGAACTAGTGTACAAAATGCCATAGAAGATTCCCATGCGTAGTAATAGCGCAACTATTTTCGTAAGCACTTAATTCTTAAATGCAGTATGACGTTATTAGACGGGAATGACGCCACCGTCCAGAGCCACGCATGAAAGGCGATCCAAAGTTCAACATATTGCATCCAGTATGCTTCCACTTCGTTGATGAGTGTCCTATCCGATTATTTAAGTGTTTAGAAACAGGCGGTTCTCGAACCACAAAGTGTCGCCTGGTTGAGCGATCGCTTGCATTATGTGAAGTTGGACAAAATGATGATAGAAGTTTTTGAAGTAATTCAGCATCATAGTGTTTTTAGCCAGCAGAGCTTTTTAAAAGGTTAACCGAATGTAGATGAAAAAATACATCGCGGATGGTGGACTGCTAGTGTCGTCTGCCCATGGCGTTTGTGAATGGGTCCAAATGTGACATGAGGTCACATGGTGACATGAGGTCACCAGGTCACATGGGGTCACTGAGGTCACGTGGGGTCACAAAGGTTGCATAGGGGGTCACAAAGGTCACAGGCGGACACATGGGGTCACCAGGTTCAAATGGTCACATGGGGTCACCAAGGTAAACAAGGTCACGGTCACGTCACCAAGGTCACCCCACCCTGTCCCCGAGGCACCCCACCCTGCCCCCCCCTGACACACCACCCCCCCCTGACACACCCACCCCCTCCCCGTGAATCCCACCCGACTGCTCACCGGCACACGATTTGTGAATGGCCCCAAAAGATGAGTGAGGTCAAATGAGGTCATGAAGGTCACCAAGATCGCATGGGGTCACAAGGTCACACAGCACCAAGGTACAAGAAGTCACCAAGGTACATTAATCACAGGGTCACCAAGCTCACCAAGGTCACAAGGTCACCCCACCCTGCCCCAAAGCACCCCACCCCACCCTAGCCCACCCGTTCCCCGACACACCCCAATGCACTCCACCCCGACCCCACCCCGGGATGCCAACGCACCCAACCTCTCCCGACGCACCACACCCGACCGATGCACGCCACCCTCCACTTAAACCCCACCCTTCCCCTCTATGATTCACAAACACAGATGTATGATATAGGAGTTTTTCATGTAGCAAAGGAGTTTTGCATATCGATGTACTATATTTTAGCGCTTACAGCATTTCGTGTCATATTATTAATTACGCTTATTGCCACACCTTAGCGCCTGTATCAGGAAACTTCAAATGGCAAAGAAAGATTGCGCACCATAATGGGTTTTCGTTTTTGCGCAGTGACAGGAGGACTTTTTTGCATTATCTGAATGGACCGTTTCAAAAATATATCGTAGAGTACGCTGATTTTTTGCATTATCAATTAGCTCATTGGCATATTAATTCGGCCCGAAAATATGCCCAACATCTCATCAGGTCGAGAGGAGAACTCTTAACCGCTTCTTCCCCAAGTTAAATATTATCGCCTACGGAACTCCCAGAGAAAACTTGCACACAATTCCTTGCGGGGGGAAAGGGTTGTCATTTTGATCGGCCAAAAATAAGGCTAATTAATATTCATGAATATGCCAAAAAATGCAATCCAAAAAGCTCCACATAAGATTTTGCACCTCTCATTTATTCACCATTACCAAGTGTGAAAGGTTGAAGTAAATCGGGATTATGATTAGCATTTAGCCGCAGAGCATGTCCAAAAAGGTTCACGAAATGTCTGAAAAATGCAAATGAGTAATTTAGTAAAATTCGATGAATTTGCAAATTAATGCAGCCAAAAGCTAAAAATAATATTTGGCACTTCCTTTTATTCACCCCTACCAAGTGTGAGGTAAGTAATCGGGATTAGCGTTTGTTAGCCAAGCAGGAGCATTTCAAAAAAAAGGTTAACCGAAATGTCTGAAAATATGCAAATGAGCTAATTAAACGTCATGAATATGCAAATAATGCAGCCAAAAAGCTACACATAATTTTGCGGCACCTCACTCTATGTCTCCATGAACAATTCGTTCAGGCGACACAAAATGGCAAGATTGGGTTATTAATTTGAAAAACTATTATGCAGTTTTCTGGTAGTAGAATTTTGTACAGACAAGGTTACATATTTATAAATGGCCCCAGGTTGCTCTGGCCTTTTCCACTACGATACCCTACTCTCTACTCTCAAGAGTAGGTAGGTACGACGTGCAACGCTACCGGAACGTTATGAAAGTACATAGATAGTGGGATCTGGTGAGGGAAAAAAAAAAAAAAATGTAAAATCATTTGACAGGGTTACCATGGTAACAATGTTGCCATGGAACACATTTTTGCAACTTTTTTTATGAAAAATGTTCACAAAGGGCTAATGACAGTAATAGAAACTGCTTCTTAAAGTGTTTTTAGCAGAGGGGGAAAATTATTCATTTTCAACAATTTTAAAAGCAAACTTGTACATATACACATACCGTTTATAGCAGGAAATTAGTACGGCGGTCCGGTTAAGTACGTATAATTCCTGTTTTTATAGAATTGAAAAAAAAAAAAAAAAAAATTGAAAATAGTGTTTGAAAAATTCTCAAGACTGGATAATACCGGAAAAAGGCATTGTGGGAGAGAAAGGGAAAAATGGATTCCCCCGTAGAGGATGCGTGTTAACTTTTCCGTGGTTTGCGAGTACCGACAATTAACGAAAAAAAAAACGTTCAAGTTTCTCGCCTAGGTTCTATAGTTCAGACCCCAATTACGATAATATTTAAAAACAACACCCATAGTAACGGACCCTCTGAGCAAAAACTTCAATATAGTAGAACCCCTCCGTTTTCGGAGAGATTGAGATTTCATTTTTAACACATTCCTCTATGACGGATGATAACGTTAATCTCTGCGCAGTACCAATTTTAGATAATAATTTCGCAGTCTGTGGACACAGAACTACACACTCGGACCACCGTAAGAAATGATTAGCTCCTAATGGGATGCATACTCAAAATACATCAATTGCCAGGGCCTTCTACGACGTTCTTTGGCTGCTTCTTCTATCCATTTTTTGAAACAAAATGTCCGAAAATGCCCCCAAAACTTGAACAAAACAACGGTTTTGTATTTCAGCATAGATTTCGGAACGAATTATTAGTGTAACACTGTTAATAATGTCGTTATCACTACACAAATGCACGCATGCACACACAAAAACAACAGCAGTGGTGATTCTAAAAAATTACTGGCCTCATTTCTCTAATTTGCAAAAATGTACTCCGTTTCCTTATTTCTGCACAAAACCACCGCCATCTTGTATCCAATTTTGAAGATCAAATAACTTTTGACTAAATTCTAATTCGGGTTGAAGTAATTATGAAATGTTCGGAAATTTATTCTACTTGCGAGTTATTTTTATTTATTTTTTTAAAAAAGCCGATGGCATTTAACTAATCAGCCAGGGGCTGTTTACTTGCAGGCCGGTCGATCGGTCCCAAAAAACCAGTTCGGTCAATGCCAAATCGGTTCTCACGGCAATTTCGGGTCCCAGTTCAGTTTCGGTTCTCACGACATTCGGTCCCACGGCAAATTCGGTCCCACGACATCGGTCCAATGGGGAAAACGAGATGTTACACAATAACGCGCTTGTAACCTACTTCTTGTTGTTGTCGAATGAAGTTTTTTATTTATTTTTATTTTTCAAGTTTTATATTTATATTTCCTTCAGGTCAACGGTGCTTCCGTCGTAAGACTTGACGAAAGTTGAGTGTGTATAATCATTGCCCTCAAGCAAATGAGGTTAAAACCCATATTAGTTCTATGGGTTTTTTTACACAAACCAGTTTTAGGAGTAGATGTGAAGGGCCAAAGAATCGAGGGAAGGAAATGTCCAGTTTAAGAGTATCAGAAAATCACACAATTTGAAAAAAAAAAAAAAGTTTTTTTTTTTTTCTTCAGCAAAACCAAGGAAAATACAATTTGAAGAGTTTCGCAAAATCAATATCGATATTAGCAGATAAAGGTCTTAGGAAACGGGGATGGGCTATCGATAGGCCCCTATAGTACTACAGCCAGCCTCTGCATCTATTGTTATCAATTACTATGCCATTGGAGTTGTTTAATAAATCTAAAGATTATGTCATGGTTTTTAACAACATAGAAAACTTGCTCACTGTTGTTAAATGTTTGGCATATTCGGTAGGCCTTTAGCACAATAAATGCCGAATGGGGATTAAAAGTTAAATGATGTTACCAATGCTAAATGATGAACATTTAAAAAAAAGGGCACTTTCAGATTTCAGCAACCTTCTGTGTTTCATTGACCCTAGATATCCTTGAGAAAAGCTTTTTCACAAAATTTGTTGAGGCGATCCCGATCTTGAGGTTTTTTCTTTATGAGGCAATTGCTTGTTTTCCAATGGTCCCATAGTCCACTGTCCATTTAAGGACAGACCAGAAGGAGACAGAAAATACAAAATCGCGAATATCTTCTACAGATTGCGACAAATTTTCACTACGATTAGGTACACATGGATTACGAAAGGCTAACGTTCAGATGATATAAAAATCTCACATTTTCCTTTAAAATGAGTGGTCTATCCCCATTTTTATTTGCAAATAAAGCTACAAAATCTAAACACTGTCGGATTGCACAATAGACGTAAATAAACTGTTACAACTGCATTGTGGAAAACATTACTGTTAGGCCAGGGTAATTCATAATATGCTTTTATATGGGTCCGAACTGGACTGGAACCGAACTGGTTTTGGGACCCGAATCGACCTGCACCCGTTTTTACTTGATCCCATAGGCCAAAAGCTGGGACCTGACAAGGGGCTCTTCCATTGATGTAGTTTTATTACACCCTCTTATGCTAAACGATGAATTGCATGAGGTATAGGACGCTCTCAGGCGGAAGAACAGTAAAAGAGAGGATTAGAAAGAGTCCCGGTGTGAATATCTGAATCTATTCTCAGACTGGGTGGGAACAGCCTATTTGGTTAAGAAGAAGAAGCACCATTCTATGCATATGGAGGGCATTTTTGGCACATTTATCACTGCAATTATACAGTGTGAGTCAATTTTAAAAAACCCTACATTCAGATAAAAAATAATTAAAATAGTTAAGAAATTATTTTTGCCAAATGTTGCATGGGGTATAAAGAGGGAAAAACAGGCTTTCAGAAAAAGTTTATTTAGTATCATTTGGACTTTGGAGGAAGGAGTTATGCTTATTTTGCTGAAAGACGGTTATTAATAAAAATCCTGTTTGGCCGATTTTGAGCCAAACAAAGATGCATAGTTTACATAGATAAACATGGTTTAAGGCATTGATTTGAGTGAAAACAATTAACACAAAGTATTGTTAAACAATAGAAGAAGGTGGGAGGAGTATGAAGGTTATTAAAAAATAATATCCCAGAGGATTACAAAGAAAAAAGAAATGATGAGTTAAAAAAATGTCAAGTTCCAAATAAAGGAAAGGCAAGGGGATAGCTGGTGTAAGACCACGTGTCGTTGGTTTTCAGCAAGATGTCATGGTTTTAAACTACAAAGAAACTTGGGGAGCCAAAGTGAAACCATAGAAGGTTTTGTATTCCGCTTCTTGAAAAAAAAAAACAGTGCGATGTTTTTAATTTTAAAGTTTTAATTCCAATTTATTTACAGAAAACTTCAGGCTGTTAGTTCTTCTCGCAAATTAAGGATGCTGAGTATACTGTATTTGTGAAATAATACCTTAGAGATAGGTAAAGGCCAAAAATCTCTGAGCAGTTTCAGTTGTTCATGAATGAGACATTGATAAAGGAGTGATTTCAAAACTGACCTCTTATGATTGAACAATGATAATTAATGTGATGGAATTGAAGATATTTTAGCTTATCAATTAGTTTACAAAATAGACCGTTTATTCAAACTGATATCTTTTTGTTGAGAAGAAATCGATACATTGAATTTGCATGTGGGAGTGCCTTGCATATAACATGTCTATGCGTCGGTGTCAGTTTCTCCGCATTATATGGCTAAAAGCGGCCAAACAGAATTTTTTAAGTCTCTCCGCAAAATTGAAAGTTTATGAACCCAAAGTCCGAAAAAGACCACACCAAATAAAATCTTACCTTAATAGCCTGTTTTATCCCGTAAACAACACCCAAAGCAAACATTCAAGCAAAAAGATACGTTTAACTGTGAAGAAAAATTCTGCCTGGAAGGGGAGGGTTTTTATGACTTCACACTGTAGTATTGAACAGTTTTTTTTGAATGCGCCATCACTATTGCATTTGCAGTGGAGTGACGTTTTGGCTCGATGAGCCAACATCGAGCCTTACAAGGCGGGTAGGTTGGTAAATTAATAAACTAGTGGTGAAAATGTGTCTACTCAAACGAGCGGAATTGGTCTACCAGCGGAAGGCTGAACGTTTGTAGGATTCTTTCGCACGAATCCAAAAGAAATTGTTAAATGTAGAACACTGAAGGGGATGCATATGAAATTTGCACAGTGATTAAAAAATATGTAAAAGTTTACTAAATTGGAGGCCACATTCCCCCAAATGTCCTTTAATGCTATGTTAGTGAAAAGGTTACTTACAAGTAAGAATATTGGTTCCTCTAGACTAGTTCTTTCAGGTTTTTCCTCTATTTGTATGCTTCTTCTTTCTGTAATTGGTTAATTTTTGTACTTTTCTACAACCATTTGTGCCTTTTTGGTGTGGCAAGTCATCTCTTCAATATGCAATTTATTGTCCATTTAGTCAGGTTCCTTATGTAATTTTGTTTGCTTTTGATGGAGATTAGGAAAAACTATACATTTATGAAGCTTATGGTTCGCCAAATAAGAAAATCAATTGTGGCATTTTTTTTAATTCCCCTATGGCGGGCCATTTTGGATTTCAAAATGGCCGCCAATTTTTGCTCTTATCTCGGATCTGGAGCCTGTAGAAAGCAAGTATGTTTGACTATACCCAGTTTTAAGGTCAAGGAATCCAAAAGATCATTGTAAAACAACATCCATATAGGGGTTTTGGGCAGCCCATATTAAATTCAAAATGGCCGCCAAATAAAGTCGCTTTGCCCATATCTCGGTTATATGAGATTGGTAGAGGCATAATTCCAGTGTTAATCCATGTTTCCATGGTGCTAGAAATTCATTAAATATTTCAAGAAACATTGGTAACTGGTTAGGGCAGCCCATTCTTAAATTCAAAATGGCCTGACTTATAGCGTGTCGTTATTTACAGACAGTTTGCATTTAAAAAATGTGATAAATGTGCAAATTGAAGTCTGGATATATGTTGTTACTGCCTTCGGAACTACAGGTTCGTACACCCAGCTCCTTCCAAATTCAAGGACGTTTCAAGGACTTTCAAAGGATTTAAATGAGCTAATTTCAAGGACCTCATGTTTGTGTACTAATGTTGTACGGAATTTCTGTATTCATAGGAAATGATGACAAATATAAAGGACGTTTTCACACAAAAATACGAAAAATGGTAGCGTTCATGAACTACATTGTACCTCATTCAAATATGTAAGATGGTTTTCGTTATGTGGTAACACACGCCGTCTTAAGCCCCTTTAAGAAAAACGTCGGTAGAAAATAAGTCCATATGGAGAATTAAGAAAATAAGAAAGGTCAAACATTTTGAGGATCACAGCTTGAAAACTGAGCCATCTCTTTATACAAACGAATCATGAGAGGCTCTTTTTAAAATTCTGAAATTTGATTATGATAGTTGCCCCTTTTAGGAAACTGTTCAGTATGAAAACAGTCCTAAGGAAATATGTTTCGCATTAGAGTCGTACATAAAAATGACTTTAACTTATAGTCTAAACTTTAAAGGCTCATCATAACTTGAAAACTGAGCGACCTATGTACATATGAAATGCACATAATGAGATAAGCTCTTTAAAACAGCTTTTCAAAAAAATGGACAGGGTTCCACCGTCTGACAGCCCCATTCAAGGACTGTCAGTAGGAACTAAGTCCATAATGGAGTATTTTTTTAATAAAGTGCAAGGAAAATCCAAAGGTCTTAAACTACCCCTTTGCACCAATGCAGACGAGTAGACTAAAATACCTTCAGAAGACATATTAGCATCATACAGCCGTGTTAAATGTAAATAAGATATTAATGTGGGTAAAACCTTCCGAAAGTTCGGAGAAAAACGATGTCGGAGGAAACCATTAAACAGACTATAAAATGGAAATCTTTCAACTCTATGTTTTTGTATTTGTTTGAAAAGTTATGCCCTCTTTCCTTAACGTTATTTTTCTGTATTACTTATGTTTACTTTCATGCTAAATTTAGTTTTATTTGTAGTGACGTGACCATTTCCATATTTTTTCGGGAAAACTTCCGTCCGTATTTCGCTCATTGTTCGTACGGAAAAACCGTATAGGAGGCATGTTGCCAATTAGTTTCACTTTTAAAAACATTAAATTATATCTAATACACGACGAAGAAAAAAACAAACCCCAAAATGGGCGTGATCTTTGGATTTATGACCCGTTCAAATCGTTACCAGCCTGTAATAGGCAGCATAAGGGTTTTAAATAATATATCTTAATTCCTTGCCGTTAAGTGTCGCAACCAAAATGGGGGTATGAAAAATTCTACTTTTTGGTCTTGCCATGATATTCATTTAAAATTAAAAAACTCATCAAACAGTGACTGCAATTTTCAAGGACTTCAAGGACCATTTGGGGAATTCCCCAGGGTTTCAAGGTCTGGAAAAAGAATTTTGAAATTCCAGGACTTTCAAGGACCTTCAAGGACGTACGAGCCCTGTGGAACTATTATTATGGTAATTCATTTCCAAACAAGCTCAAAATTTAAGATGGTGGACCCCATATGGCCAACTTACAAATCTTTTAAATTTTTTAAAATTACCCTACATCTGTATTGTTTAGTTACATCATCCAGAAAGTATAATTGTTATTTAATCTGAGCTATTGACAATTAGAAAGTTCCAATCTGATAATATTGACTTGTTAGCATGCTCCAATTTCAAGATGGGGGTCATTATTGCCATCGCAAGATTTGTTTTAAATCTTTAATTGCCTAAAGGTGGTATATTTGGTTATATCATCGATAAATGGGTTATACAATACAATACCAAACATCATTGGTATGGGTAAAAGCGTTTACAAATATTAAAATAGGATTTGTGTGGCATAAAAACGATAAATATGATAGATTAGAGTAATAACCATGAGGTAAAACACATATCATATAATCTATAGTATAAGAAAACAGTAGCACAATAAAAAAAAATTACATGAGACAATATATGGCCCATTTAAGGGACATGCTCAACTCTTTGGAAATGGGTGAAAATGAATTGCTTTCTTAAAAGTAACAAATGGACACTGGAGTGGCGAAAAAGAGATGGGCAAGAGTGTCCATAGGGTAGGGGCTGCATTGCTAAAAGCCCTGTCACCCCACTGACCTCTTTTGAGGAACAGTGAGGAGCTTTGTATCTTAAGACCAGCAAGTGGACCTGCCAGGAATATACAGAGAGGTATTCGAGCAGTAGATGGACAAACTGTCCAGAATACGAAGGCATAAGTCAGAGACAACACACTCAGAAGGAGATTCTTTGAGGAATGGAGTAGTGGTGTTCTTCGTCCTTCTTTGTTATAGTATGGGATTGGTCTCTATGCCTTTGACCAGTAAATCCGTATATAGTATTTTTGTTGTTAACATGCTCCAATCAGGTGGTAAACCCCTTTTGAGGACCTTTAAACTTACAATTGTCATAATCTGTAATATAAATAGTAAAATTAATTTGGTTATAGGCAGCCAAATATAATTAAAAGAAAGAATATGAGCTCATATGGCCCTTGGCTGTTAGAAAAGCCAAATATTGGCAGCTTTGTTTTCCTAACTACAATAGATATGGCCCCTTTCAAACAACAAAAAAACTTAGAATTGTCAGTTTAATATTTCGTGTTATCATCATAAGTAAAGAAAAAAGTGGAAGCTAAAGTCAAAAATATGTCTTTACCCTTAATAGAAAATCATTGGTCATTTTTGTTTCAAACATGTCACCTTCAAAATGGTCCTTCCGAACCTTTAAAAAAAAATTGCCATATACCTAGGTTATCAGCAAAGACTTGGACCCGGCACTCTATAAGGACCCAAATCGAGAAGACCAAGAGTAAGTATGTTTCACGCAATAAGCTTATCTTGAACAAACTCACTGCCACAAGATAGGGTGCTTGCCCACATAAGATCGACGGCACTTGCCTGTTGCTATCATGTGCAGGCGTTTGCTTGCCCTGTATGGGAAGATAAAACCATGCCAAGAAGCTTCATCCAACTTTGGGTGCCTCCTGCCGGTTTGTTGCGGGGTGTCTTCGGCTAACTCCAACGGGGAACTTATACATCCTATAATAGTAGTAATTGCTCCACCAGATATTTGTCGTAGTGTAGCGAGCCAGCAAGAGCGTTGCGCAAAGTATTCTAAATGTGAAGCGCCCTATGTTGGACGATAACCTTGCTGACAAACGCCTTAAATCCAGAGAGGATTTTATACGCAACGTCCAACCTCTTGAAACATTCTCTAAGGAGCTTAAGAGACCTGTCGCTTGCATTTGCCATTCAACCAAGTACAACATTATTGGTATTGAAAACCTGGTGAGCATCTCCACCTGGGCGGACTAAGATGGGCTGAATGGCAATGGCCTCATACGATTGAGAAACAGATGGCCGATTTAAGTTTCCTTGCAGAAGTGGAGCTACTGGAAGCAGATCAGGAACACTATACTGTGTTGTGGAACAGCATCACAAACAATGAAACATCTCTTGGTCGGCCACTGCGGGAGCAACAATGCACAAACAAGGACTTGGCGGAATTCAGTTGAAGCAGCCAGACGTTGTACCCCTCTGGCTGGATCATATTTGAGAAACAACGCGTTTGAAACGATAAGAAAGAAGAATCACGGAATTAAACAAGTGTAAAATTAAAGTATGGTGAGATTATGTCTTGGCCATGACCCTCATTTGAAACTCATATTTTTTATAGTTAACATACTGACAAGCCAAGATGTGCAGCCAAAATGACCACCTTACAAGATCGTGAACTTATATAAATTGTGATGTAATGAAATTACAAAATGAATGACATACCAATTGTATTTCCACTACTCCTGACTAAACTGGTAGAAAGTCATGATCTGTTTTCCTTTTGTTAAAACTGCATAAAATCAATATTGTGGCAAATAGGGGCATCTTTCAGGATCTTTAAAAACCTATAAACTGCCATATATTTGTCAGGTAGTGCCACCCATCTTAAAACATCTGTAACCAAATAAAATGTTCAAATATGACTTTCTAATTGTGAAAGATATATCTCGTACTTTTTCACTTTTTATCGTAAATTCGGGAATATGCTAATATTAACATATACAGGTGTTTTGAGATTTTGAAGTAATTCTTGTGGCTGCCATCTTGAATGGGAAAATCGTCAGGCATGGGGGGTTTACAAAGCAAAGGAAAGTCAGATATGACCTTCTAATAGTCAACTTCAAGATATATCACGTAGGAAATGTCCTTTTATCAAAATTACGGATGTTAACTAAATATCGAGAGATTTGTGGTAATTTCTGCTTGTAAGGATCTGTGCATGCAAGCCATACCCGGCCGCCATCCGGAATTGCGAGCCTGTTAAAAAAAAGTGTCAGTGTCAGAAAAAACACATGTCAGATACAGGTTTAAGCATGGTTTAAGAGAAATAATTTCACACGCAAACTTGAAATCTTACCATTTTGGCAGGGGCACACTCGACTATATACACTCCGATGTGTTTCGCATACCCTTTTTAGGCAAAAACTCGTTTACTTGGCAGCCATTTTAAAGTCCCAAGATGGCTGCTAGTCCAATGATCTGTGTTGTTAACAATGTTATATTGGACCTTGAAACAACAGGGTTATAGCCTTCGGCATAGACACTAGAATCATGACATGACTGGTATTAGCGACCGGTTGTGGGCAAAAAAACGTCTTCCCATTGGCGGCCATTTTGAATTTCAAGAGGGCTTCCAAACAAATGGTCCATTGTTGTTATTATGTTCTATTTGATTTTCTGGGACCATGAAACAGGGTATAGATGCCATAATTCAGCCTTCTGTTTCAGAGACCGTATATAAAAAAAATCCCTTGGCGGCCATTTGGATTTCAAGATGGCCGTCACCGCCACATGATCTAATGTTGTTTCATTGAGATTGGACAACCTCCAAAATGGGTTTAGATGGTGCATACGTTCTGGTTGCTTTAGAGCCAAGATATAGCACCTTATAGGTTCAAATGGCGGCCATTTTGAATTATCCAAAATGGCTTGCTGATATGGTTTTAAAAAAAATGCCAACATTGATTTTCGTTTCTGTGACGCTGAACTTTAGAAAAATGGCAAAATAGCCAAATCTCCATAAAAGCCAACAAATAGTAATTATGTAACATAGTGAACCTGACTAATAAAGAAGGGGGGTTTGACTTGCCCACAAATGAACAAAAGGAATGTAAGGCTAATGAAGTTGATCCCAGTTCCCGTGTCCCGACTCCGGTCAGAAGAAATGCCGATCAAATAATTATATGTCCATTAATTCATTATTTTAATATTTTCCAAATGGTAAAAGACAAAAACGATTGTTTTAAAATGATCTTTACTCACGAAATGATGCATTTTAAGCAATGTTTACGATGAACAGGGGGTAGAAAGAACCGGAAAACGGTCCATTTTCTAGCTCATAAACCAATTTAAGTTGGTTCCCGGCTCCTTAACTACTTCCGTGTGTGTTTTCTATTAAACCACCAATTGATCGGCTTGACTAGGTAGCCTTTGCCAAATGCTGCCCCGTGAAGCTATGATTTAAAGATATATTTACCACACGGTTACGTTCTATACCCGTCATTTTCGTTCATTTGTCCATGTGGTTGTTTTTGTTTTGGTCTGGGTTTTTTCAAAAACTTATAATTGTTATTATAATCGAGCTATTGACACTTTAGAAAGTCCAATCTGATAATAATTGCTTCGTTACATGCTCCAATTTCAAGATGTGGGTCCTTATGCCATCTCAAAGATTTTTTTTTAAATCTCTTATTGCCATACATGTTGTATATTTGGTTTTATAATCATCGATCAAGTGTTATAACAATACAATACAACATCATTTGGTATAGGGTAAAGCGTTTACAAATAAAAAGGAATTTGTTTGGCCTAAACAACGATAATAGGATAGATTAAGAGTATAAAACCTTTGAGGTAAAACACAATATCTCTAATCTATAGTATAGAAATTAGCAACAATAAAAAAAAAATACATGGGACAAATATATGCCAATTTAGGACATCTCACTCTTTGGAAATGGGTGAAATTTCAATGCTTTCTTAAAGTACAATGACTGGAGTGGCGAACCGAGATGGGCAAAGAGTTCCAAAGGCTAGGGGCTGTATTGCTAAAAGCCCTGTCACCCACTTACTTTTTTAGTTTGAGGAACAGTGAGGAGCATCTTGTTATCCTTCAGACCGCAAGACTGACCTGCCATGAATATACAGAGAGTATTCGAGCAAGTAAATGATGACAAACTGTCGATTACGAAGCATAGCTCAGAGAGACAACACCTCACAGGACTCTTTGAGATAAAATGGATTAGTTGGTGTTCACTTTGTCCTTCTTTGTTAGAGTAAGTGGGATTGGTCTCTATGCCTTTGACCATTAAAATCCGTATAGTTTTTTGTTTTGTTACCCTCCAATTCCAGGTGGTAACCCCATTTTTGAGACCTTTAAACTTACAAATTTTCATATATCTGGTAATAAATAATAGTAAATATATTTTGTTCTAGCATCAAATATCATTAAAGAAAGAATAAAAATAATTATGGCCTTGCTGTTAGAAAGCCACATATGGCAGCGTTGTTTTCCTAACATACATTCATGATCTGGCCACCTTCAAACACAAAACAACTTATATGAATTGTCAGTTTCATATTTAGTTTTATCATCATAAAGGTTACAAAAAAAGTGGAGCTAAGTCAAAATATGTCTTTTTCCCCTGAATATAAAATCAATATCTGTCATTTTTGTTTCAACATGCTCACATTTCAAAGGGCTACCTTCCGAACCCTTTAAAAATAAATTGGCCCATATACCTAGTTATCATCAAGAACTTTGGACCGCACCTCTATAAGACCCACATCCGGAAGACCAATAGTAAGTTTTTCACGCACATAATAATCTTGAACAAACTCACTGCCCCAAGATGGGGTAACTCCCGCCCACATACCCCAAGATCTACGGCCCGTATGCCCCTGTTCTCGCTCATGTGCAGAGTCATGCTTGCCCTGTATGGTAAGATCAACCCCTGCCAAGAAGCTTGATTCATCGCGTTAAATGGCTCCTGTACGGCTTGTTACAGGATGCCCCTCCGTCCAACACCAATGGAAAACTTATACAATCCTATCATGAATTGCTCCACCCAACATCTGTTGTAGTGGTAGCGAGCGAGCATGCAAGAGCGTTGCTGCCAAGTATCTTAATTGATGCGCCCCTATGTCTGGACAGATACCTGCTGCCAACCGCCTAAATCCAGAGAGAAGTTTATTACGCAAAGTCCCACCCTTGAAACATTCTCTAAGGATCTTAATAGGACTGTCGCCTTGCATTTGCCATCAACCAGTAACATCTATTGGTATGGGAACCTGGTGAGCATCTCCTCTTCCACCTGGAGCTTGACTCCCATGGGCTGAATGGCAATGCCTCAACAGATTGAGAACCGAAGTGGCCGATTTAAGGTTTCCTTGCAGAAGTGAGCTACCTGGAATCGATCCAGGACACTTACCTGTGTTGTGGAACAGCACCACATACCATGGAAATCTCTTGGTCTGCCCACCGCTGGCAACAATGCAACAAACAAGGACCTTGCGGAATTTCCAGTGAAGCCAGACGCTGTACCATCTCTGGCTGGATCATATTTTGGAGACCACAGCGTTTGGAACCGATAAACAGAAGATCCAAGAACTGTAACAAGTTTAAAAATTAAAAGTCTGGTGAGATATATGTCTTTGGCCATGAGAACTCATATTTTTTTTATTTAGTTAACATACTTGAAATCGCAAGATGGCAGCCAAAATGACCACCTTACAAGATCATTGAACTTATTAAATTGAGGGATGTAATGAATACAAATAATGACATACAATATTGTCTTTCACTACTCCTGACTAAAACTGTTGAAAGTCATGATCTTGTTTTCTCTTTTGTTAAACTTGCATAAAATTCATATTGTGGGCAAATATGGGCATCTTTCAGTATCTTTAAAACCTATAAACTGCCATATTTTGTAAATGTAGTGACACCCATCTTAAACACTCTTAAACCCAATAAAATGTCAAATATGACTTTCTAATTGTGAAAGATATATCTCGTCCTTTTTTACACTTTATCGTAAATTTTCGGGCAATATGCTAATATTAACAGATTACAGGTGCTTTTGAAGATTTTTGAGTATTCATTGTGGCTGCCATCTTGAATTTTTTTTTTAATCATGTTTCCAAGCAAAGCATCAGATAATGACCTTCTAATATTCAACCTTGAGCATAATATCACGTATCTTAACTGTTTCCTTTTTATTATCAAAACTTACGGATGTTACTAAATATAGAGAATTGTTGTGGTAATTTCTAGCGTGTTAAGATCGTTGAATGCAGCCATACCGGCCGCCATCTCGAATTGCGATCCTGTTAAAAAAGTGTCGTGTCAGAAAATGTCAGATACAAGGTTTAACGCATTGTTACGACATAAAATTTCACACGCAAACTTGAAATCCTTATTAAATACCATTTTTTTTTTTTGTTGCAGGGGCACAGCTCGTACTCTATCACTCCATGTTTTTCCATTACCTTTTGTATGCAAAACTCTTTTAACTTGGCAGCAATTTTTAAAAGTCAGATGGCTGCTACGTCCAAATGGGATCTGTTGTTGTTTACAATGGGTGATATTGGACCCTGAACATGGTATAGCCTATAGCCAGCCTTTTTTCGCTATAAGACACTAGAAAATCATGAAGTTTATACTGGTATTAGAGACCGTAGTGTGGGCAACAAACGTCTTCCCATTGGCGGCCATTTTGAATTATCAAGAGGTGGCTTCCACAACCACAGGTCCATTGTTGTTATTTATGTTCTTATTGGATTTCTGGACCAGAAAACATGGGTATATATGCCATAATCATGCCTCTACTGGTTTCAGAGACACGTATCTCAAAACCACTTCTTAGGCGGCCATTTTGAATTGTCCAGATGGCCGTCCAGTCCCCATTGATCTAATTTTTTGCATTAGATTGACACCACCCTCCACGATGGGTTTGATGGTGTAATTACGTTTCTGGTGCTTTAGAGCCAAGAATAGCACATTCATAGGTTTCAAAAGGCGGCCATTTTGAAATTTCCAAATGGCTGCTTATATGCGTTTTAAAAAATGCCAACATTGATTTTCTGTTTCTGTGACAGCTGAACTTTAGAAAAGTGCACACATTAGCAAATCTCCATAAAAAGCCAACAAATAGTAATATAAGGGTTGAACATAGTGAACCTGACTAATAAAATGGGTTTTTTTTTGACTTGCCCACAAATGAACAAAGGAATGTAAGGCTAATGAAAGTTTGATTCCCAAGTTTCCCGTTTCCCGACTCTGGTCAGATAGAAATGCCGATCAAATAATTCATTATTTCCATAATTCTTATTTCATATTTTCCAACTGTTCAAGAAAAAACATTGTTTTTCAACATATCTTACTCACGAAGATGCATTTTTAAGCATTGTTTACGATGACAGGGGTGTAGAAGAATCGGAACAGTCCCATTTTCTAAGATCAATAACCAAATTTTCAACGTATGGGGTTTCCCGGCTCCTTACCTACTTCCGTGTGTGTTTTCTATTAAACCACCAATTGATCGATTGACTAGGTAGTCTTTGCAAAATGCTGCGTGAACTATGATTTAAATGGATATATACCACACGGTACGTTCTATACCTGTCATTTTCGTTCATTTGTCCATGTGTTTTTTTTTTGTCTGGGTTTTTTAAAACTTTAATTACGTTTGTTTATTTATGGAGTCATGTTGGTGCAAGTGAAAATAGAGGAGGAAGGGAAGGTATTCCTTCCTTGGACGATTGTGACAGCCGATTCAGGTCAGTCATTCCATGTCTTGCTCAAGGGACTAGATCTTAGTGTTCACAAAAACTGTGTGTATGCAAACAACATTTCTAAAGAAGTGCTTTATCAAAGCACTTCTATGTGTACCAAAGTTTATTTAAACGAAGCCTGGTCATAAGTATGTGTTTCGTGCCTCAAAACAAAGCATACTGCAGTTAACTTGGCATCAATAATGAAAATCTGAAAATAATGAATAATGAAACATTCCCCACTCAGTCATGAAAAAAAAATGAAACGGGAAACTGGGAATCAACTTTCATTAGCCTAAGGGTCATTAAGAGTTGAATCTGTATATGCACCAAGTTCAGTAATAAAGCTAATCTGTTAATGTGTACAAGAGCCAGCAGGACATGAACTTGCTTGAAAAGCAGTGAGGAGGTTGAGAGAGATTTACAAAAGCATTGAAGGGGCCTAAGAGCAGAAAACATGAAAATGCAGTTTCACAAATATGACCTTTGACCTACAGATCTGTATTTCACACCAGATGTCTTGTTACCTACTAAAGTCTTTTACTGCAAGGAGTCATCAAAATCGGACTAGGGATCTGGCAGTACTTGAACTTGTTTGTTGCTTTAAATGCCGATACTGATGACAGACGCTGCTATTATCCCTTTTCTGGCTGCTTGAGCATCTCCCCCATGTGTGACCTTGACCTATGGGTGTGACCTTGACCTATGGGTGTGACCTTTGACCTCAGATTTGTTCTGTGCTCGAGTCAACAGTCCTCTTGACCAAATTTTGTGGTCATGGGCGTTTCTACACAAATTAACCTCTATATGGCCTTTGACCTTTTGGGTCACTCTGAAATCCTAGAAATCAAAAATCAGACTGTCCTGCCCTACCTTCATGCCAAACATCAGTCCCATAAGTCAAAGCATAACAAAACGCTGAGTCGGACGGACAGACTGACCTCATTTTTTTAGTAGTATAGAAGATAGAAAGCTGCCAGTGGGATAAAAAATTGCAAAAACCACCTGTCCACGGAATTTGTCGGTAACATTCACCCGTCATCAATTGCATACTGATACTTGTTCAA
>JAMKCH010010846.1:0-44648 GCA_023653785.1 Ophioderma brevispina
TCTTTGCTCCACCAGAACATAGCATATTTATAATATTTTTAGTTACAGTGCCTACGTTTCCGCCACATGGGTTACACAGCAACACGGCTTACACAAGTTACCAGAGATATTTCAGTGAAAAAATAGAAGGATATAAATTTAAAGTCCATCCAAAGTTGTGTGTTACATTTCCCAATTTTTCACAAAGTTTGATCAAATAACGGTTAAAAATGTGAATTGACAGTCGTCATTGGGGTTTATTCAAGGTCTAGCTACTCTGTTATAGCATGTAAAGTATTATAAACTATGAAATGTAAATTTATGTACTGCAAAAGCTATCTAGGAGAATACAGCAAAATTAAGAAAAATCTGAATGGCGGCCATTTGGAATTTATGCAAATTAGTTATGCTTCACCACATTAAGTTACGTATTTCTATATACAAGTCTTATTAAAGCATAATTATACTTATTTAATGTAAAAATATAATTTATGGGCTGACAACAGACAAATATTAGGACTAGCTAATATAACAAAAATGAATGTAAAAAAATCATAGAATTGGCGGCCATTTTGGATTTATGCCAAATAGGCGTAGCTCCACCACTTGGATTTTTTGGACGTTTAGTATGTCATTCTGGGGGGACTTATAGAACTGCATTGTGGTGAAAAAAATTCTTTGCAATTTTCAGGTTCAGATCACATAGTACCAGCTTTAATAGGGTCGTGGCAGAATACTAAATGCTTTCCCCAACGGATTTTGAAGTCTTGAAGTCAATAATTTTTCCCCCAAAATTAGTATGATAAGAACTAAGGTTTTTTTTAAAGGTGTTTGTAATGTCACCTGGCACTACGGAACCGAGGCTGCCATAGAAAAGACGTAATTGACTTACCGTGTGGAAATCCCAAATCCCAAAATCAGGACAGTTGTGTTGTACAGGCCCCCATGTTTTAACGTGTATTTATTCTTTTAACTTCTGCGAAAGAACCCTTTCGCAATTTCAGATTCAAGATGCAGTGTGGGTTAATATCCGACGGCTTTGGGATAAAACAAAACGCGGCACTTAAATTTCAATGTGGTGAACTTTGCGTTTCACAAAAGGTCTCTAACTTGGGTTTTGGTTTTATGAACTATACGGGCTCAATTCCTCATGGCAGTTATTAAATAGGACATTACACATGTACAAGGCAAACCTGTTAGAAGCCCGAGTTTAAATTATTAATCGGGTCAAGAACTATTCAACCCCCCTTTCCGTCAAAGTCGCAGTCTTTTTACGGAACTCAGAGAACTTGGTACACAAAGCCTTGCAGGAAAAAAATCTTAAATTATGCAGAGTAGACAATAGCATATTTTACAACCAAAAAAAATAAAACTTTCACCCATTGTGATCACACAAGTGTATGTCATTGTAGTCTTTAATGTAGACCAAAAGGAATTTTGCTTATCCGTTGTACCGTTTCAGCGATTGATCAGCAATTATGCATATTTAATTAGCGCATTTGCATACCTAAGCCAATATACACATTACTTTCAAATTGCAAAAAATATTGTGCACCATGATAGGCTTTAATGCAGCAAAGGAAAATTTTGCATATCTGATGTACCATTTAAAAATATAGCAAATATGTTGCATTTTGGCATATGAATTAGCTCATTGCATACCTAATTGGCCCGCGAAATGGCCCAAAATCTGAGTCAGGTCGAGAATCTTCAAACCTGCTTCATTCCACCAAGGTACATCATTACACCTTATGGAACTCTGGATAACGTGTACACAAGGCCTTGTGGGAAAATTTTCTTTAAATTATGCACAGTAGACACTTAATTAGGCATATTTTTATGCCCCAAAATCTAATCCGGGCGAGAACTCATACCCCACTTCCTCCAACCAAGTTACAGCATAGTAGCCTATAGAAACAGTTTTAGCCACAGTCACTATTTTTAGTATTTTTGTTAATTTTTAATGCTAGAGGGTTTTATATGTATTTTTAGTCATTGGATGCTATATTGTATAATAAACTAAATTTTTGAAAATGAACATGTAGAAATCTTAAGAGGTTTGTAATTTATTTCAATACTTTTTGATTGTTGGTAAGTATTACCTCTTTTAAACAGACCATATATTATGTTGGCCTACTGTATAGTAAAGTTTGATCTAGGTATTAATTTGATAATTTTAATTATATGGGTAATGGATTTGGTACAGGCTAAGGTTTAATCATTTATATGTATTGATGTGGTTAATCTTTTATAGTTTGTCACATGGTCATGACAAAATGCCTGTTTAAAAGCTAATTATAGTCTATGGCTTAAAATATGATGAAAAAATGAATTTTGACCCCCCCCCCCCCCCCCCCCAAAAAAAAAAAAAAAAACAAAAAAAAAAACCCCCCCCCCCCCCCCCCCCCCAAAAAAAAAAAAAATTAAAAAAATAATTTCTTGTCTCAATCAGTCTGGGACTTTTAACAATGACAGCCTGTGGCTCAGGCGATACAACATACACAACAGGCATAGGCTTAGTTTGAAAGTAGGGCAGTGCAAGTAGACCTACTGATTGAAGGAAGGCGTAGGCCTACTGGGGTTTAGGCTGTACTTTTTGGTTTTGCTTGCGAGACTGAGCCGAGCATTTTCGTACTTTTGTAATTGTACGTAAAGGCTAAAGCCATAGAAATGTTGTCTTTCTAGGTGGGATAATGTATGTCAGAGGCTTGCAGAGCTGCAGTCCCCAGTCTTCACTCCTAGCCAGGCCTAGCTCTAGAAATAGCCTAGGCTTAGCCTAGTTAGTTTATGGACAACTCAATCATCAGTCAGTGATAGGTTAAATATGGTAACAGTACATGGAATAGCTGCCAAGTTAAATGGACCAGATTTGTGAATTTTATTCAATAAATTATTATTCTAAGGTTCTATTGACAAAGTAGAAAAAATACTAGTCATAGTACATGTACATGAATGATGATAGTCATAGCTAGCGTGTGCACGTTAGCGTCAGAGCGTTGCACGCGGTCCGTACCTCCTGGGTATGTAGCGGAAAAAGCCAGAGGCAACCTGGGCTACTCATAGCCTACTAGTTACGGCTTAAATCCACGGGAGTAAACAAAACATTAAAACCTGGCGTAAGAGGGAAAACGAACTTGATCTGGGCCTGGCAAAACTACACATGTACACACTAATGATGGTACTGTGGCAGGTACTCCAGGCGTGTTGATGAAACTGTTGTACAAAATTGCCCATAGTCTAGACGATTCGAGGCTCGAGTAAGACTATTTGACCATCTCACTTTAATTTCGGTCATGTACATGAGTAGTGTAGTTTTGCAAGGTTTTGCCCAGTTCGAAGTCTAAGCATCCCCACCCCTCCTGATGAAAAATAATGGTTGCATGGCCTTTGCGGGGGGGGAGGGTTAAAGAGGGTCTGTCTGCTGCACACGTATTAAAGTAACCCCTGTTGTGGTACTGTTAGCCTTGATTTGCTTGTTGTACGAAAAAGCTGAGAGCGTGATGAGAGCTGTTGCTTGGATGGAATTTCGAAGTGCCACCTTGGGTCATCTCAACTCAGCAACATTTTTGCAAAATAATTTTATTTACGTCATTGAAAATTACCGCCATGTTGTTTATATTCCAAGCATAATTTTAAATATCAGCAAAAAATTATCATAGTTTTTAAATGAAGGAAAACAGTACATAAAAAATAAAATTGGAGCAAACAAAATATCCAACAGAATGGAGGATAAAATAAAATAATTGTGAATATCGGACTACAAATTGAAATTACAATTTAAAGAGGCGAATATCGGTCTGGTACCCGGAGATTTATAACTTCGGAGGATTTAATTGTAGAACAGGAAAAGGGGATCAAATGAGGGTCGGTATTTTTTTAAACCTGTCAGATATAGCCCTGAGTTCAGTTAGCGTTCAAACGGATACGCGTAACTATAAGAGCTGCGATCTCTATATTTAACCTGAATTCACTGGCGCATTTGAAACCTCAAAATTAAAGTCCGTGTTTGGGAATTACAGGTTTAATCTTGGTATGTAGTCATTGAAAATGTCAAAGGTCGAGAATCGAATGTACAGTAAGCGGATTGGTCTATTTCATGGATAGTGACGGGTAGTCAAAATCAGCATTTGTTCACGTCCGTTCTGTTTATAATTGATACGAAAGTGTTAGAGCGTCCATCATAAGCTGGTTTGGTAAATATGAATGTTTTAACAAATTCTTTGTTCAAAATCGAACGTGATTGCATTCATTCCAAGTTATAATGAATTTACTGTGATCCAAATTATTAAATAGTTGGATTGGAAAATTATAGAAAGGAAGGGATTGTGTCATAGTTTGCTATCTGCACAGAAACCCCTACAAATGATGTCAAATCGTTAGTATCCCATATCATCTGGTGCAATCTCTTATTACATGAAACTAATCATTCACATACTGTTTTTTCTGCTAGAACTACACAACAGTGAATGTTATATGATTAAGTATCATCGATTGTTAACTTGTAATACGAATTAATGTACAAACACTTTACATGTGTTGCTCGTAAATTTCTTCACAAATTGAAGCTTTTCACAACACACCATTGAAGATCGTTACTCCAAACTACCACCGTAAGCACTACGAGGAGATGTTAAACGAGAGGGATAAGTTTAGGTGAATAGAGGATGCATGTAAGTGACAAAAACATGTATTTAAATGTGGACTAATTTCGTGGTGAATGGCAAGTAGATAAGTTGATTGGTACATCTATTGTTATGTTCGCCTAACGGAAAAATGAATTGTACCAGGCTCGGGCCTTCTTACAAGACCACCATAAATGTCAGCGTGTAAGTCAAGTTTGTTAAGGGACCGAGATCTCGGGCTAGGATAAGACAGGTATCACGGTTCCGTGAACGCTATGGGGATTTGTTGCGAACTTTCTACATTTAGAAAGTTAAATTGTACAGTTTTAGTTAAAATTTAATTAAAACATAATATTCAGCAGTGATGGCGAGTTGTTTGTCTGCTGATGATGCCTTTTTAAAAAACTAAATTTTGTGTTTTTGATCTGAAAAATGATGTGATTTCTCTACCCGGTGCAAAAAATTTTGTACCATTCCAATGGTGCAGATTGCAACATTTTGAGTTTTGATGGCATGTTGAGTTCTTTAATGCATTGATTCTGATTTTGTTTCAATCGAGTATGTTTTCTAATAAGTACAAATACAGTAAGGATGAATAGGATCCCCCCCCCCCCCAAACTTCATAATTTGATTTTTTTTTTTCTTCCAAAGTCAATTTCGCCACAGACGTTATTGCGCCTTCCCAGTCCTATATTATAAAATATAGGAACTGAGTCTGGCCCGGGGCCATGCCATGCCAATGCCATACGTTACGTAAATGCAAATGCATTTGCAGTTAGAAGGCACCAGAAATGGACGGAAAGTTAAACCAAAACATGACCGTTTAATCCTTACTTAAGCATCCTCAGTGAAAAAAGTTAATCGGATCTCGGAAGCATAACTTCTTTGCAAGTGCAGTGATGGCAAGAAACAAAAGCAATAAAAACCATCGTCAAATTTTTCGGCAATGCAGGGCCGCCCGAATTTACACTTCGCTTGGTCTATATCCGTCCAGTGGCGGGTTGATAAATAGACTAGAGTTTATAATCAAAGGACAGTGGCCCAGTGATATCAGTAGCCCGAGGACGGGTTGCTCTGGCTTTTCCGCTACGATAGCCCCTATTATTCCTCTACAAGCCAGAGCGTTAACTTTGCCAGCAAGGTTAAATGATTAGGAGGAGGGAGGGCGGCTTCGATTTATGAGGGAAAATATGGGGTTTTTTTAAAATAACAAGGTGAAAACAATTTTTGAAAAGTTGAGCGTAATGGAACTGCATAAAGTAAAAAATCTGGTGAAATCACGAGGCAAAAGAAATCAAGGATTGTTCCACAGGCAATATGTCCAAACTTAACGATGGTCACAGAGAATTAATAACGGCTTCTAACCACAGTGCCACTTAATATGACCAATCCCTTACTGCCAAAGAAGAAAAGAAAGAAATCAGCAAATTTTAATTCGCGTGATCAGTTCCTCGCCATGCGTTGTTGATAAAAGGTGAAAGCCCAAACCATGGGGTTTGACAGCTGTCATGGAAATTGGCGAGATTCAGCAAAGTTCGGAGCTAACATCGGAAATGTTTCAGAAAATTCGGTCGCATGATTGTCATATCATTCCAACTCCAATACTTTGTGTGCAGGTATGTATACACTAAGCGTATGGATACTTGCCAACTTCAAGTTGCGTAAATGCAAGATAATTGGTCAGCAAGGGTCTCTGAGGGGATGATGTCACAGTAGCAGGTTCCCAGCAATTGGGTTTTCAACCAGAGGGTGTTTTGAGTCAACCCCACAATGCACCAGTTTCGGGAAATTTCACCTCATTAGGTCATGTGACTCACATCAAAATCCATCTTAACACATAAAACCCTCTGACTTGAGCTCATTTTAGCACCCAAAAGGGTTAGTACTTACGGATTTTTTTGCATGATTTGAAATATCGTGTGGTTCTTAAAAACTTCTGGAACACTTTTTATCACTAAGGACTGACATGATTTAGTTACAGACAGTATAGGACCATTGCTTTGCATAGGGGATTGGATTCAAACACCATCTGGGTTTCAACGCAGTCTCCTGAGGGGAAATCTGAGTGGCAATGCAAACCAATGCCAGGACAGATGTACACTTTAATCCGAGTGAACTTTACACATCTGCAAAATTGGCGTAAGATCCAAAGTATCAACGTTCACGGAAAACCCCCCAAACTAGTGCGTGGTAGGTTTTGGGTTGCTTGAGGTGGTCGGTTTGCTTATTGGGTTCTTTGCGGTTTTATTTTTTACAGATATAGTTTTTTACAGATTCAATTTAAACCTTTCCCCAATATAGCTTAATTGTCTAACCTAATAAAGAACTATCTAGCCTATTAATTTTTCTCAATATTGCATATTTTACACAGGTGTTCTGTCAGGAATATAAAAATGCTGAAATTTCAACATATACAATGAAATTATTACTTAAATCTTAACATGGTCAATATTTTTTTTTTCATTGACAGTGTGTAAATCAATAGTGTATATTAAGTGTAGGAAAGAAATGTGCTGAACCTTAAAGTTAATAATTTAATACTAGCCATTTACTCTATTATAGTTATGTATAAACATTTTTTATTTTTACTGCAAAAATACACCCATCAAAAATGAATCTGGTTAAATTTGAACTGCAACCTCATTGTTGTCCAGCACTGTCTGAAAGTGGCAACAGTTCCTCAATGTCAAATTTGAAATATAACATTTATCTTCCACGAATTAGAGACGTCACCACGGTCAGGCGGGTATTTAACTCGCGCATCTAAGTACCGGCTTTAAACACGCGCGTATGTACGCCAGCGCTTTCAATCAACCTTAGTGATTTAATGCTGCAGCCACCTAAATAATGCACTGACGTCACTGACTCGAGAAAGATAAATTATGCACGATAGGAACCTATACCATGTGGCAGGTTTTTCGGACTTAGGTTCTTACAAAATGGAAATACTGACTTGGTAAGGCACTAAAAATAGCGTTTTTGGATTAATTTAATGACATGTTTTTATGTTGAAACATAATCTGTCATATGGGGTTATTGAAAATCATGTATTTGAAAGATTTTTAAAAATTGAATGGTTCCGGATTTTAAGGCAGGAAGACACATAGGGATCACTTTGTCCAATGTTGTTGTCTGTTGATGTAGTCTGTTCTTGATGTAGTCTGTTTTGTGAAAAAGGTTAACATTTGCCTGTAATTTCTGCATAGTTCAATGGATTTGACCCAAACTTTAGTCGTAGGTGCAATGTGGGATCCCTAATTTGTTGATGAGGTCATAGGTCACATACCAAGGTCAAAGGTCTTGTGAGGTCAAGTTATAAGATATGCTGAAATTGTAAAAGGGACGGTGGCTGCTGGTTGGTCTAATGCTAAGTTGTAATCTAAAGTCTACAACATACCATTTTATCTGGCAAAAATACTGCATGTACATGTTAAAATTTGTAAGATCCCACTGGCGGGGAGCAAATATTATTTATTATAAGTACATTTTGATACCCCTATAGTTCACAGAGTGTATAGAATTGTTGTTCTTATTGACCCAGCTGCTGGGCCGATAGTCTTTTGCCTTGATTTTAACATAACACTGGTCCAGAAGTCATAATAGTAGCCTACTGATCACTGTGGAGTCACAATTAAGGTGAGTGACCCAATGATAGTCTGCAAGAAGAGAAGATATTAGTAACTACCCACAATGCATTGCTTCCAATGGAGATTTTTGTACAGCTAGTCATGTGAATCGTTAGTTTGTTATTAGTACTGTCAATTTAGCCATGTTTCACCTCTAACGATTCAATTTTGCAACTTTTAATAGTTCAAATGTTAGTCTTGACCTTGAAATGCAAAATGGCAGCTACTTTGAAATGCAAAATGGCCTAGCCGCCATTTTGCATTTCAAGGTCAAGACTAACATTTGAACTATTAAAAGTTACAAAATTGAATTTATCATGCACAAAAACATTTAATTAGACACTTGCATCTTTAAAATCGGTTTATATTAACAATTATTTGACCTTGACTGAAAGTGCATTGACCTTTGGACATTTTTTGGCCACAGCGTCCACATTTGAAGTTGGATCTATAACAAACTATACATTTTTTGATTCCGTATGATAAGGCGAGTAATTTGACATGCATATTAATTCAATTGCGACAGTTCTCAATTTTTACCCCCGTGTTAACTTTGTGTGCCCCTTCCCCAAAATGCTGGAACATTGAAGCGGCAAGCCCAAGTCAAAAACCTTCAACATCGATCAGGGAACCCCAAGACGCCTTCAAATCTTTGTCTCCAGAGTTTGGTCACGGGATCTACAGGCTGGTCTTCTACTAGAGGGTCGCATCTTCCTGAAACTTGGTGGGTGGGTGCCCCATGACCTTCCAAAGACCGAGTTTGTATTGGTTAGTGAATCCAAGGTCATCAACGGTCATTCAAGGTCAAAGGAGGTCAAATGGGGTAAACGTTGGTGTATGGACATGAAACTTGGAGGATGGGGTCGATTGTTGATGACGACAATCTTAAAGGTCAAGGTCAAATGGGGTAAATGTTGGTGTATGGACTTGAAACTTGGAGGGTGGGGTCGATTGTTGATGCCGAAAATTTCAAAAGTCACGACAAGGTCATTCAGGTCAAAGGAGGCACGTCTATTTTCTCGGAGACAGAGGGTCGACATTCTGAAAACTTGGTGGTGTCGGTGCCCATGACTTCTGAAGACCGAGAGTTTGTATGGTTCGTTGAATCCCAAGGTCATAGGGGTTCATTCCAAGGTCAAGGTTTCACCACTATATGGTGCCATTTGTCCTGTTCAAAATGGGTGAGATGAAAATGTCATTTTCTACCTCAATGGAACATCTAGAGCTTAAAGCTAAACATTCTGCTTGAAGATCATCATATATCCTACTCCAATCAATCATGAATTAGGGTAGTTGGTAGTTTCCCCAATTTTCGAGCTAGGACCGCGAAGACTCGCATGCACCGTGGATCCTGAGGTCACATCACTTTTTCAGTCAGGTGTTCCCTATAAGAATAGGTTTATTAAAATTGGTTTGTCGGACCAAAAATACAGATCAATGACAACCTTTTTTGATTTTCTAGAGTTTATACTTAATATGATAGCAACCATGAGTTGCAACCCAGACTGCCTTGCTCTCAGTTTTTAGGATACTTAGGCGAGGGTCACCAAAAAAACCACCTCATTGCAGTGGGGGCTGGATTTACCTGTTCTATGTTATTTACTGGGGTGAAAATATAGAGAACATCAGATTTGTAAATTAATGGCATTTCTTGTCTATTTGAAACTCCTTCACATGTGATCATTCATGAAGAATAATTTTTTTTAAAATTAAGGTCGCAACAAAATAGTATGGTCCTAAAATATCCATATTCGGCTATCTACTGTAGATTTCGTAGAATGGACTCACCAAAAAACACTATTTCTGTTTTCCATTGCTATTAAAGCATATATCAGAAAATAAATAACTTACCGTGCTCCTTATAGCACCTGGGCCTCATGAGAGTGGAAAGGAGGGTCTTACTTGGGAGGGGGTTTACTCGGGAGGGGGTTTACTCGGGGGGGGGGGGGGGCGAGGTTGCTTGTAAGTGTGTCAGTCACACCAGAAAAGTCCTATCATGATTATAGCTGACAAACACTTTCAATTTAAAATGTATCAAAATCGCTTCACTTTGGATAAAGGAAGATGCCATCCTTGGTAAAACCCGGCATGTACATCACAAAAGTTTGTCAGGCCTATCTTTTATCCATATTTGGCTATTTAATCGGCTTAAACCATTGCGCAAGCAAGACTGCTGAATTTACAGGGCCTTAGATGGTCATTTTTACATTCGCTGAACAAACTTAAGCCAGCATAGAGTGCTTTACAGCTCCATTCACACTGACCTTATCTTGCCACTCGAGCAGTTCTCCTGCGCTGACCCCCCCCCCCCCCCCCCCACCCGCTCTGCATAGACAACACTAGGCAGGGGGACTGCTTTAGTATCACCAGTGTTTGACAACAAGTTGACAAGATCAAATGACTTACGAGGCAGGAGTTGCAATTTTTGTTATAACTTGCGGGAATAAGGTTTGATTCTCGCCATGTAATTTTGCGAGAATCAATTGATTCAGACTGACATCGGTACAGTAGATAAGATTATGAAGATTATTATAGGATATAATTTTTCCTATGCTTAAATTATCTGTTTGGCGAACTTATCAGTTATTACCATGTATTTTAAACTGTTAGAAATCTAAATACAGAAGTAAAGACCATATAATTTGGAGCTTGAAATTTTTTAATTAGGCCTAACTGTGTTTTGAAATGTGACACTACTGAGGCATCGACGACCACTACAAGTTAACTTCTTGCCGAAGACAACCCTTTAAATATTCAACTACGAGTCCACGTATGAGTTCTTTTACTCACATAAAGTAGTGATAAATTAAACAAAATGCCATCTCTCCAGATCTAGAGTACTCAGTTCTCATACATGTATCCAGCATTAAGCAGACTGCAGAAGTGACTTTGGAAGACAAAAATCAATATTATAAGGCTTGGGATTCTGATTTCATTTTCTTAATATTTTGTACTTAATTAGGAATGCACTCGGTTGAAACAAAATCAAGAATCGGATGCATTTAATGGCACAAAAATGCAAAATTTCTGAATTCTGCAGCCTTGCAAGCCTGCCAAATTCGCAACAGGTGGCGAAATCTCTCTTCATATTTGCTGTCAAAAACACAAAATTACAATGTTGAAGGTACCGTTAGCAACTCCCAACAGTATTGAACAGTCTCACCTGCAAAAATTTAGCATTTCCTCACGAAATTTCCATAGCGCTACAGAACCGTCGGACTAGTCTACTTCCCGCATATCACTGTTTACAATTTGCACACTGAAAAGGTAAACACTGAAGCAAAGAATTTACCACATACCTAGATATATTACCTTGGAATTTTGATACAAATTTGTTTTATTTTGTGTACAAACTAATGGAAAATAGACAAAGGTTATTTTCTAACTAAGATTTTTATTATTGCATTGATGTTAGTACGTTTTAGAATTTATTTTGCCGTTTTTGTGGGCCGCCAGCTATAGCTGGCAGGACCACTTAGCAATCCGTTGTGCGTGTGTATGTATGTATGTATGTGTGTGTGGATGTGTGTGTCACAAACAGGATTGGCAATTTCCCGGGAAATACTAGTATTTCCCACCTAGGGCGGGAAATAGTGGGAAATACTGGGAAATACCGGGAAATACTGGGAAATACCGGGAAATACTGGGAAATACCGGGAAATACTGGGAAATACCTGGTCGATACCCGGGAAATACTATGGGATGTAAGTACAATTTGAAGACCTCATGGGGATTAACCTCAAATAACTATATTTTACAGTTATAAATGTTGTGGAAATCATCTGTGTATGTTTGAAGGGTAATCAAACTCAACTCCACTCCACTAATTGATTATAATAAACCATCAACAAGTATAGTATTAATTAGATAAGGCTACCCTGGGTGTGACAATCAGACCTTCATTTCTGAGGAGCTCAATTGCTCCAGAGCTCCTACAGTTTTCCTCAACAGACTTTCAGGAGCTCAATAAATTGAGCTCCTTATTACTTGAAAGGCATACGTTTTTGATATGACATGCAAGTATTATGGAACCCTTTGTTGTGCACCTAAATGAACTCAGGAGAGTTATTAACAGAGCAGGACTCTTATTTTCATAAATGAAGGCCTGGACACTAATAGGCATTTATATGAAAAAGGACTAGCTACACTATCCTAAAATTAAGAAATGAATAATAGAATTTTGAATAAAAGCTGCCATGCAGTTAAAGATGTTCTGCATCCAGCTAGTTCTTACTTGTGCATTGTAACAAGTACTTGTTACTTAGCATAAATGTACACAAAACTGTCTGCTGGCAACGTTCATTTCTTGGCCAATTTACTTGATATTATCCTCGTTGGCTATTTAGCCACTTACATGTATAGTCATTTTGATGTACCATAACGTTGAGAGAAATTATGGATTAATTGAAATGTGGAAGCAATTACAAATCAAAAACTTGATCAAATACACAATGTTAGTGAAAAAAATGAAACAACCACCATAACCCTCCCCATGGGTATTTATTGCATGAAAAGTTGCGAAATCTGGTATATGTAGTTGATTTTCATGATCTTTTAATAAAATTAAAGTTTGAAAATGTCACTTTTGAGTATTTCCCGGTATTTCCAGTATTTCCCGTTTTGTCCAAAAATGGCCTGGTGGTATTTACGGTAAATACGGTATTTACCGCCCGGTATTTCCCAGGGCGGGAAACACCGGCCAACCCTGGTACTCCTCACAATTGTTAAGTTTTTTTTTAAAATGACTCAATTGAAAGTTTAACTTCAATTGGAACCAAACTTCTGTAATAGGTGCACCATGGGACCCTCCATAGGGGCATGAGGTCAAAGGTCATGTTGAAAGGTCAAAGGTCATGTTGAAGGTCAAAGGTCAAGTGAAAATGGCGTAAAAATGAAAAAATTGTCTAAATGGAAAACTTGGGAAGTTCAAATTGGAACAAACTTTTGTCATAGGTGGCACGATGCGATCCTCTATGTTGATGAGATCAAAGGTCACGGCCGGGTCAAAGGTCATGGGGCGGCCCACGCTTATATTACTTTTGAATATAGCGAGCGCGAAAGACGAGAACCGCGAAATGGTATGGACTTCTGTTTTATCATTGGTAAAGTGACTTTGCCTTAATATTTTGTTGGTGACAATAAAATTGAACGATTATTCATTAGTTCTTTTGAAGAAAAAGAAAATAACATTGTTGTGATTCTCCTATTTCCATATATCGGGTAGGCCCAGCATTATTTTTTATCTTGACTGAATTTTTTCTCTTGACTGAATTTTCTTGAAGCAGAATCAACTCTGATTCGCGTGTGTGTTTGAACATTGGGCGCTGAAATCTTTGCGCGAATTGATTCGCGGATTCGCGGTCGAAATTGCAGCCCTGCCGAGGTCAGGTGCACGGCTGGAAAAAATAATTTTTACCGGCCAGGGAAGTCAAGATTTCCCGCGGACTTATACGGTGCTGTTTTGCAGCCATCGCGCGTGTTAGCGGCTAACAGGGGGGGGGTGTCTGAGGGGGATCTCCCCCCTCAGAAGTGAAGCTTTTGAAAAATCGAGTTGACAAGGAAGCATTTGGTGCGCATTTTTAACACTTTTTAAGGCGATATGGTAAGCTCAGAATGTTCTAGATTGGCCCAAATCGACCCTTAATTTACCACATACAAGCAAAATACAACGGGAGAGGCTAAGTACTTACACAATACTATCAAGTTTGACTGTTTGCTGATTTGACTTGAAAATATTGGTTTTCAAGCCGTCCCCATGTTATTTTCACACGAGACTGATGGAAGACGAGTTGTGTGTAAGACAGCACCATCACCAATTTTGATATGCAGTTGATGTTCATATTTTGCTAGATTCAGCCACGTGGGGAAATACGTTTCTGTTTTTAATCCTGTATTAAATTTTTCTATTAAAAATTTACAGATTCAATCAAAAAATGTATGTAATCTTACAAAAGACACTCTGTTTAAATTCTTTGCGCATTTAAAATTATTTCACGAAACCATTTCTAAATAAATACACGGATCGACCGGTTGATACTGTAGCTGATACTAAAGGTGATACACACGGGCGCTGATGGACATTGATAGACATGCTACAGTGATGAGCGGTGGCTTTCTTGCGTAGATTTGTGGTGAGTTTATCCGAGACGTAGCTTATTTTCGTTAGATTTTATTCACGAAATAAACACACTGGTACAAGATCATTTTCCTTACTTTTATTATTCAAAATGGTTATTTTACTCTTGTTTCCTTGATTATTTTACTAGGTTTCAAGATGTTATATCACAATGTTCGTTGATTATTTCTTATTTTTTTTCTCTTTTTTGTGCGTCACTAAAGATTTCCAGCGAGTCGCAGGATTTCACGGCCAATGAGCTTCCCGTGTTTGCCGGTTTTTCCCGCCGTGGTCAGGTCGCGGTCACAAAACGTTTTCGCTAGTCTCCTATACACAGCTCCTATATAGGTTTCACCCCTAAATCCTGGTCCCATTCGTTCCTGTACAAAATGGGATCGAGATGAAAACTCATTTTCTTTTCTCCTCAATGGAACCTCTCAGACCTTAAAGCTAACATTCTGCTTGAAGATCATCATATCCGCTACCCAATCAATCAGAAATTATGTATGATCCCCAAAATTTTTCAGCTAAAAACTGTGCACCGCGAAGACTAGCATGCTCCGTGGATCCGAAGGTCGTCAGGTGTTCCGTCGAATTACGGTTAAAATTGGGTTTGTCGGATCCAAAATAACATACAATGACAACATTTTGTCTTATATCCCTACAGATTTTATACTTAATATTGATAGCACAAAAACCATGGTTTGAACCCCAGATCTCCGGCCTTTTCTCCTCAGTTTTTCTGGTATACTTGGTGAGGGTCACCAAAAAACACACCTCATCTGCAGTGGTGGCGGGACTTACCTGTTTCTTCTTCTTCTTCTCACGTTATTACTGGGGTGAAATCCTCAAAGAGGTCAACTTTGTGTATGGATTTGAACATTGGAGGGTGGGGTCATGTGATGCCAAAATTTTAAAGGTCACAACATGTCATCAGGGGTATCAAGGTCAAAGGAGTCAAATAGAAGGACATGGTCATTTCAAAATCCAGGTTATCGCGAAACCCAGGTGATCGCGAAACCCGAAGACCGGCCAGTTATCTATTGCGTACCACAAATAGCAGTAGCGATTTATTCCGTAAATGTTTTCTAGGATTAGAATTGCAAATCTGGTCACAAATACCATCCTCTCTGGTCCTTTGTGGTAGAGTCTGACCTTATGATACAGGGTCTTGGTTTCTATTTTTGCTACGCTGTCTTTTAAATAGATAAATTTTCATTTTTTTTCAGTGAGGGAAAAATTCTAATTCCAAAAGATAATAAACTCAATACTGAAAGTTTGAGGTTAGTGAGGAGACCTGCTCCTGGAGCAGGGTGGTGGTCAACTACCTACCGCCTTGTTGATGGTCTTTTTTTTTTGGCAATGTTTTGGGTTGTCAGCAGCACAAAACTCCAAAGTGAAATAATGTGAGAATGTAAAACATTGAATAAGAGAATCCATTTTGTTCACTTGCAGAATTAATGTTATCCTATCGTCTCGGAATGCATTCGTACCAGTCCCCCGCATTGTACCTTCGGACCTTTGTCCTTTTTCAACAATGCAACTTTGCAGCTCCTTCAAAAAGATCTCTCAATGTGTCGTCATCTGGTAAGACGTGTGCATATTGAAGTGAATCAGGTACAGTTGATGTATAGTTTTTCATACTTTACTCACTACTTCCATACCAAACCCCCACACTGTTTTATCACTATGAGGTAAGGCATGCGCATCTCCCAAGGGCTCAGTCAGTAGCCTTGGATGGGCAAATGTTTAACAACAGCTGACCATGCATTTTCTGGGTATCATACCTCATACGTCACTATAATACAGGTGGCCATATTTGCTCAATAATAAAGGTGAATGAACGCGATTGAACTGTGCCATGGGAATTGAGATTTCATAGCTTCATAGGTGTATACCACAGCGACCACACTGAAATTTGTTGGTAACATATAGAAGTTACAAAGTTAACAGGACTCACATTCCTGTTGCCTTTAGTGGTATGATGTGCAAGTGCCAAGATCGGAAAACGGGGGATAATATTTGGCATATGGTAAGTAACTCAAATATGGCCTGCCATGTTAGGGATCTATTCGGCTGCTCAAATCAGGGTTTTGTATCTGACATTTATAACAGTATGCCATGTAGAGACACGTTCAAAACTGGGGAAGAGCACAAGCCTAATTTGTTCTGTTCGACATTTTTGCACTGGTGAAAAGCTTTTCTTCAAAAATGCTCATCTGAAAGTATTCAGCTGAACCTGTTTTTCTTTGGCACAAAAAATTCTGAAATTTCTATTTTCCTATCGTGCAAATAGGAATTCAGCCTTTGTTTTCATTTTAGTCTTTCTCTGTACCCAAATAAAAGGTAGGAATCTATTGAAGTGTGTATTCTATAAACTCACTACCATGCACAGAAAATATTGACGACTTGAAATCTCCTCGTTCACCTTTACGAATACTGAAGTTTTTTTCTTGATAGATTGGCCTTCACCCAAATCCCCATCTGGAAAGTTTCATCACACGCTGATATTCAATCTGTTTTGATGTGGACTCAAAACCAACATGATTTTGTAAGCCCCATAGAGTACCTGTGTAAAATTAATATTGGTCAAAAACCCAATGGGGCACATTTTCGCTCACAACTTCCAAACCAACCATCCTTTGGCCCTAAGATTTCACAGGATAAATGAGAAAAGAAGTAGCTTTCTTCTGATACCAAAATGTTGACCACTTCCGGTAAAATCTGGGGCTTCTGGGGACGAGGCTATTAGCGATCGGACCATGGACCTTTAAATGCTAGAGTTCAAACATGAAGCAAGCCTTTCCGATTTTAAAACTGCGCTTTATTATTAAAGTAATCAATATCGTCTTGAAATTTTGATCAGAAAAAAGGGGCCTTTTGTACTTTGTCCAGCTTGAGCTTAGGATTGATGTCATAGCTCTCGCGCAGCTATTGTGCGTACATATCGCTCACACTGACTTTGAACGCTCGCGATATAGCTGCGGCTTACTGCAATTTTTATGTTTAAGACTGCATGAAAGCTATGACATCACTCATTAGTTCATGCCAGACGAAGTACAGTGCTCGGGTTTCCATTTGGCTAAAACAGAACTGCTACTTGAACCCAAATAATACTGGTCGTGGGTGCATTGGGCTTTCTCAGTGGCTGCTCCTCGGCTTGGAAAGAGACTTCCTTTGACATTTGGTATGTTGCTTTTTGCAGAAGGGAGGGAATCTCATAAAAGTGGGCTTTACGAGGCTTGTGAAAATTAAACCAGCGAATTCTACAACCTGTAATGAATTGTTCTTGTTTAAAACAGGTGGAAAATGGGCATGGCTTGCACGGAACTCAAACCTAGAAATCATAGATACAAACACCGGCAGTCGAACATCAGCGTTCTGCTTTGGGCATTCCACCGGGACCACTGACGTCACCATTACATGTGTTAAGGAATATGAATTTAAGGGCTCTAGCAAGCTAGCTGTGGGACTTAGGACAAACAGTAACGAAGGAATGCTGTGCATATATGACCCGAGGGTATCCAGGGTAGTGATGGCTGTTGCTATACCACATGTAGTAAGTGTCATGGAATACAAGGACATGTAGTGCTTTTGTCTTTCTAGTGTTAATATTTAGTTGTTACAATAAATCGCAAAAGGCGGAGTGAAATTGTCAAGATGTCAACGGTGGTGCCCCTACGACCTACCAGGTTACGGGAGAAGCAAGTAATTAAAGTAAGTAACAATAATAAAGCGTTGACTGAAAGTGCTGGTGTATACACACACACATTTAATGTGGGCGTATAGATGTACAAGAGAAATAACTCCTTGAACAAAATGGGCAAACTGATTATGGGCCGTTAAATGCGCTATACCACACAATATATCATGTGGAGTACTCATAGATGTGAAAATCTAGCTATATTACAGTCAGTATCAGAGAATGTTTGAAACCAATCCCACAATGCACTGTTTTGGTTGGAAATTGTATCTTGAGGTCATTACAATGCATTATGGGATTGGTTAAAATGGTCCTCCTATACTCTGTTCAGTCTCAATCGCAAGGGTGATGTCATGACGCGACTCTGCGTTCACTCCAGCGTTTCAATTGTGTGCCTTTTTTTGTGTGAATAAATGCTGCAATTCCAAGGTCGGCACGTGCATTTCTAGGGTGAGAAACAGTAACATGCGCAGTGACGTCACCCTTGAACTCGAGATCGAGCAGAATATAGTTGGGATAGATAATTCTCAGCCAAGCTCAGTGCACTCATCACCAAATCATGCATAACAATGCAGAATGCAAAGTTTCCATCCAATTCACAAAGTCCAGTCCACATGGGCTTATGATTTAAACTGTCTGAGAATTATTTGTCCTAATTGTAGTAAAACTTAAATTTACTTTGACCTAAATTTATAGCTTTATTATTCTTGCTTCATTCCATCAGATCACAGCCATTGAGCCTGTCACATCTTGTGGCGGTGTTAACGCCCCCAACTTTGCCTCAGTAAGCTACCTTTGCTGCTTCTTTGGCATTGTTTGCCGTAGGGACCAAAGGCGGACACATATTCTGGTGATCTGTGTCTGAGGAAGATGATTTACTCAGAACGAGTGACGGGCATCGAAAATCAAGGTGTTTACAACAAACACCAAGATCACTAATGTGGAGTTTGTTTGAGAGAGAAACTGGTTTTAAGTGGACCATCTTGGGAAGAACTCAACTTGTACGTGTGGATTAGTAGTTGTTAATATTTTGTATGTATAGAGATCAGTCAGGGGTTGTAGCTAACTACTTCAGAGTTCAAAATATTTATTAATCTTTCCGTGGAGATGGCCAACACATGTAAGTTTGAAACAAAAAAACATGCATTGGCACCTTGACCATAACCTCGAACAGGGCGACTCCGTATTACCAGCACGGCGATCTAACCAACTGACTATTTAGCCCGGATTGGTAGAGGAGCGTAGATTTATCTATATGTGTTAGGGCCAAAAATTATGTTTTGAAATCCTGATTCAAACCTTTATCAAATCTGGTGGCTTTTGTATTTGCAAGGAAACTTGGTTGAAAAGCTTGATTTAAAAAAAGGGAAATCGCGCACAATGAAGAAAACTTTGCACACTGTTTCACCAATTTTACCACCATATGAATAACTTGTGACTTGATATTTGATTTCATTGTTTTATTTTCAGCCACTGCCACACATTCCTTCTTTCACAAATATTACATGCCCAACGGTATGACAGTCAAGAGTCTGTCCCCAGGAGGTGTCTGTCAAGCATGAAGTACATTAGCCATAATAGGACTCTTGCTGTAGGATTTACTTGGTGGTTTCCAAATATGGAGACTTTCTGTGCCTTCTGTTGGAGTAAGTTGTGTCAATTTTGTATTTTTTTTCAATTTGAGAAAAAACCCCCCTCAGAGTTCAAAACTAACAATATTAACCACTAAAGAAATAAAACACGTCAATCAAGACCTCAATCCTGTCGGCAAATCGTTGATTGGTTCAAAGGTCAAAATAGCATGACATTTCAAACCATGATAAATGTTAAAATTATACTGTCCTCATGTTTTGTCCTCATGTTTTATTAATAAATGATTTGTTTGTGTGTTCAAAGTTTCATAGGGTGAAATGATGCATCATCACGGTCCTATACCAGGTGCCGAAAGGAAAGAACAATATGAGGGTATTTTCACTCTTTTAGTTCATGTCTCGAAAACGGAGCATTATCACATTCGGATCAGCGGCACCACCGCAATTCTTCCAAGTAGCACATGTGGTATTTTTTATCTTGTGCCATATCTGATAAACAATATTACAAAACACACCGCCCAAATGGTGTCCGTCATTATATACACAGGCCCGTTTTTCTACGTCGCGTTGTAGCCTATACTGGCAGCTACCAAAACCCCGTGTCTACCGCAACAGCTACTGCACAGTACACACTGAGCTGTTGCAATGCATAGCTCTGCAAACTAGGGCTTTGCAAATTTTACAACATGTTTTAGGGTATACATGATGGTGGCTACTCTACAGTACCTACCCCAATTGCTAAACTGTAGTTGCCCACTAGGTAGAGAGAATGTGCATTTGGTGTAGACAATTCAGCTACCGACTAGCTACCATGTACACACATCTCCATTTTGCTAGTGTACGCAATGCGAGGGCCCTAAACTTTAGTCACTGTGTTCGCATTTTTTTCCATTTTTTGAGGAAATCAATTATGAAATTGGAATTCGGGCACATAAAAATCCCTATATACATGCAACTTTTAATAATATGCCTGAAAAATGATCCAAAACAAAATTGGCCATGATAAAAAAGCCGGTGAACCTGTAGCTACTCCGCGAAAGGTGCAGACAGCCACCGTGTGTACACTATAAACCGTCTATGCAGGCAAAATACATGGATCCTGGCCGGCCGAGTGTGGCGTCTGTGGAGTTGTGGTGGTGGGTAGGGTCGAGTGCCATTGGTATCCTGGGTGGTGGGGGGGTGAGTTTGTTGGTGGTGGGGTGTGGTAACTACCATGAAGACATTGGCCATGTAAGAAGGTAATTTAAGACTGGTAAAATATGTTGCCCTTTGTCGTCCATTTCTGTTTACAGGTACGCAGTCCCTTTACCCATCTAGACTTTCCCCAGTCCAACACACGTTGCTTACCAAGAACCAGAAGTACCGCACAACATTCTGTTATCTCTGGGTAGGACGGGGACCCACTGGCCACTGATTCCAGGTATGTGAAACCGTCGGACAATGCAGAGTATATTGTTGTCATTATTTCGGTGCAAAAATGTCATAAGGCATAGCTCGCCGTGTGATCCATCTGTGTGCGCCTGTATTAGGAACTTTTTAATTTATCTTCCTTAGTCATGTAGCTCTTGAAATGGTCTTCTGGCGACCACAGTCGCCTGAAGAACCATTTCAAGGACCACCTTGCCGCAAAGACTTGGCATAATAGTATGTAATGGAATTTCTGGCAGTGGGCAGCTATTGTACTCACACTTTCTTGCATTAACATGAGGATATAGTATAATATTCCTATCCTGAATTACTTCAAACAGTGTGGAGTAATTTTTATTCAGCATAATTTCAGGCAAGGGCCTGAAAAAGTTAAACACACAGCAAAACACAAACATGAAACAGTTATGCTATTTTAAGTTTGACAAAAGGAATGTCAACCTTGTATGTAGTGACGTAACGCGATTGTTCAATCCTGTGTCACATGACCATGTCTAACCAAGCGTTTATCAACTGCCGTGACAACCTGCCAAAGTTGTAAAAAAAAATCATATGCATTTCATGCCAATATGATATTTAATGATTTAAGAGGTGCGTGTTCCGATCGTCTTTGGGACGCACCTGATTTACCCGAAGTAATACGATTTTGATATCAGATCAAGGGCCGTATTTTTCTCTTGGCCGTCCTGAAATTTTGCGCCCCAATCATTCATTCCCAAGATTAAAAACAAAAAACCTGCCGTTTTAGTGGTTAAAACCCTCAATATTAGCACAGTATGAATAGGGCTTTGCAATATGCATATTGCATCTACAATCAACCTACAAGCTTGTTTCCCCCGGTGCTTGATGGGGTGTATGTGTCAAGTGCCAGGCGCTCATTTCAAGTAGATAACACAATACCCATAAATCGAACAATCCACCTTTAATTGTTGTATGTGCATACTTGCAGAAATATGGTAAACATGAACGGGTAAACAAAGCCTTCATACCCAAAATCCTATGAATGAAACCCCTAACTTTTTAATTTGTGAGTTTTTTTTTTCAATTGTCGTAAGAAAAAACAAAGTTAGACTGCAAAGATCATAACCATAAAAGTGGAGAATTTGGGCAAGCTCCTTCCCAAGAAAATATTGGTATTTAGAGGGAATGTTGGAATTTGGAAGTGAATTTTGTTCTTTTTTGTACACAAAATAAATTTATATTTTGGAAAATTTGGCAACTGGTTTCCCAGGACATTTATTTTTCATTCCCTGATCAGTACAAAGTAGAATAGCAACATCCATGTAACATGCATGTTTAGTTGTTTGATAATGAGCTCAATTAGTTGTTACAATTGTTCTTGTTTGTTTTTTACTATCCAACAGCCAAGATGTTCCTACCAATTTGCATCTATTCCAGTTGTCTTATAATGACAAGGAAGTCTTCCCAAGGCACGGTCACATTTATAGGGTGAGTGTCACTGCGATTGTTTAGCTACACCAAAAATTGTTCTGGAAAAAAATTAACATCCCAACGTTTTAAAGAAAATGATTTTCTGAGGATACAAATTTCTCTAAATTTGAACCTAATTGGTCGTAGACACTTACAGAGAATATTTTGAAGCTGTATTGGGAAAACAAGAACTGAGTTTGTGATGTTTAATAACAATATTAAAACAAACAAGTATACAGACGAGTATAAAGAAAAAAACCAAAACTGAGTGTGTGATGTTTAATAATGATATCCCTTAAAATTGTTCTCATTTGAAAGCAGAGGAACTTGTGTTTGTGTGTCAAAAAAATTGTCAAATATCATATTTTTTGATGAATGTCTTCATAATGATGACTTCATACCAGTAACCATATTCTCACTACTACTTTGTAGGAATTAGAAGGATGTGTTCCCAGATTTCAATATGACCTCACAGGGGACACAGGTCAAGGAGGTCAGAGGTCAGAAGGTTGCAGGCTCATTACTTGCACAGCCCTGGCAAAAGATGTGGCTCCTGGAACCAAACATGAAGATTCTATGATGGAGGAGGAAGGTATGTTACCATGGAAATGGGAAATTACATAAATATGGTAGGAATGTGGGATTGATCAGGCCAGTTGTCCGTGTTATTATTTTCCTCAATCTGGCAGAACAGACCCATTGGTCGTCCATCTTTACAGTGGGGACCATCAAACCACTCTGAAAGTACCAGAGGGCGTAGGACACGACCTGCTCGATTTGGGCATTGGGGATTTCCAAACGGTTATTTGGGGAACTGCTATGTGCATTTACTTTGGCAGTCTCTAAGTTACATTACAAAATCTTAGTTCAATACATCTTAGTAATATCATGTTAATTTTGGAATAAATTATTGACTTCAAAATCCGCCGGGGTTAGTGGATTAACCCCTGCTGCAAAATTGTGTAATTTCCAATAAGGTCATTTAGATTTGAATATTTGTGACCAGGCCTAGCCTTTAGTCAAGTTTGTGTGTAACCGTTCGATATGCGTAAGAGCACCCTCCTACCATTAATTCTTTTAAAGAGACTAGCACTCGGGTTATGCCGTATGTTGATGGCGTTGGACTAGCACTCGGGTTATGCCGTATGTTGATGGCGTTTTGAAATTAGCTGTAGCTGTTAGGTTTGCATTCTACCTGAGAATGTGTCACTGATTAAATTACTTGCCTCGCATCATTTTTTCTCAAAGTCGAGTTTCAAGTCCCTTCATCGAAAAAAATGCAATATATCCATCGTGTTTTGTAATGCTTCTGTACAGATAATCGTCAGGATCTAAGTCTTAGCACATCTCGTTATGGGAAGCGCCCGCCGACCCAGCAGAACGCACACGACAGAGGTCATCATGCTTGCGTGGGCCTGTTTGATTTTAATCGTTGGTATCATGCGCAATGCCTTTGGCAGTCAGTGCGTCGCAAAATATGTTGTCCACGTTTTGTAACATACGCAAGCTAACCCATTTTCCCAATTTGGAATAGCAATAATTGCCCTTAATTTTGACACCAGATTTACTTCCTAAGGTTATTATCTCTTGTCCATAATTGCTGTTACATGGCACACACATGCGTCTCTCACTCTCTCACGCCTGCGCCTTCGTGCTATCAGAATGGTGTCAAACCATTTGACTGGCATGCAAGTGTAACTTGCAACATGTACAGGAATTATGCCCACGACTAAGTCTCAATTTTTTTCTGAATTTGCAGATTGCAAATATTCAAAGGGTTAACATCTATATGATGGTCCCAATAAACTTTTTCTAAGCTAAAAATCTCATAGGACATACTGGTTAAATTTTTTTGCTTTAATATCAAAATTAGTCATATTACATTATTCTTGTCTAATTTAATGATTATGGTAAGGACAAAATTTTTAAAAATATATTGATCTTTGTGAAATTCTTGCAAATTCTCTTTTTTATCATTAATCCCCCTGGGTTGAAAAGCATATGGGGATATTAATAGGGGGTGTGATAATTAAAAAAAATGTTCCAGTTTGGTTAGGTTTTTTGTTTTTCACGTTCCTTGTTTGAAAGTCGCTTTAAACCATAATATGCTTTGAGGGTCCGTACGCGATAATATCGGATCCTATGGACATGAATAATGATAAAAATGGATGATTTGCGCCCAATATTATTGGGCTCCGCTATTATTTTAAAATATTTTTGCAACTCGTATCTCGACCAATAAAATTTGGGCTGAATCAATCCCAATTTTATTACAGACTTGGGGTTAAGGTGCATTAATGCCCTAGGGGTCATTCATATTTCCGATGATGTCAAAGGTCATGTAGCCATGGTCAAAGGTCATCTTAGTCATGTTTCCATACCATCTTGCCAGGGTTGAAAGGGGAAACGCAAGTTTACCTTGATGTATTTTGTGTATGCTTGTTATACGTCATTGGTTCAAAATTGTAAAATATTGATTACCTTTTGTGAATACTTCTCAATTTCAGCACCAAAGACGCTCAGCGTTCCTGTAGTTACTTAGCATTCTGCTCCTTGGAGCCGTCATGGCAGCTGCTGCAACCCTATGTGTTATTGGTAAGACATGTACATGTAATCATGCACATACAAATTTACACTTGTGCATCACAAAGAATAACCTGTACTGAATTCAAAATTCATGGTATCTCTGTTTTCATAAATCGGACAGCATGGAATTCAAACCCTTCTTTCAATGTACTCTCTCTGCACCTGTGCGCAAAATTGGGCTTATAATAGTATTATTTGAATTATGAAGCTGGTTGTAAAGTGGTCTAAACTGTAACTTTGTAGTACTATTGCCTGTTATTGTCATGTATCTACAAGAGCACAAGAGTAAATTGACTTTCTTACAATCTTACACGGCCCGGATGGATTGATAACATGCTGTGTTAAATAGCAAATCCAGTAGACGAATCAGAATTGTCGCTTTTGAAATTAAAACATTTTGCTTTTGTTTTTCCACCCCTGACCAGGTTTACCAAACACCTTCCCCTGTCCATATGAGCGTGTTTCTACTGGACCTGTTTACCGTTCGGACACGGATCGTCCGTTACCGCTCAGTAGAAACGCCCCGCCCCGCTAATTTTAAAAGCGCGATGTGGAACGGCAAAATCAAACCTGGTCTGAGGTTTTTGCCGTGTTTCATACCGCTATTTCACCATTAGAAACAGCCGATAGAGGTATTAGCCGTGTTAGGCAACAAAATGATGCCAATGCCACGCTGGTAATGCGACTTCCGCTATGCGCGTCGTTCAAATCATCAGCAGTTATACTGACATTTTCAGAAGTGAATCAACATGTAGTAATTCTTTTAGTTTACTTTACACCTACCTGGTGGTACATTCATTAAAAGAAAAACAATAACTCAAGACTATAATAAATAATGTGAATGGAATAGGCCTACACGTGCATATAAAACACCTCAGGAGAAAGAAATGCATGGAAATTTCTATGGAACAGGGGGAAATGTCATGACCCCGGCCGGGTCTTTCGAAAGCATGATAGCGGTAAGTGCACTCGAGCATGCCACATACCGGTATGTGCCTTCAATAGAAACAGCTGAGATAGCGGAGAAAGCAGAGTCCAAATCGGGTCAGCAAAAGCCGATTTTTGCCGTGTCGGCCGAAGAAACACGCTCTATGAATTAAACAACCTTGAATTTAAATATTTACTACTCTAGCATGGAATTTCTGATTTTGAATAAATATCAAAACCAAATGGACGATTTTAATAGATTTCCTCCTCCATTTCATATGTAGGACCTTCACATCGATGCTGGCCATATCAGTCGCTACCTTTCAACAATCAGCCCTGCCCCTGAGCAACACTTTCACCCTAGCGCCCTCAGTTTTGACATCACAAGCCTTATGGAGACGGGGATTGTCACAGCAACATTTTTAGGAGCTCAACATCAGGTAATTTTCACTTTTTGTGTTGCCTACCTTAGCAGGAAAAACACTTAGGGATCACTTTGTCCACTGTTGTTGTCTATTGATGTTGTTGTCTGTTGTGAAAAAGGATTAACATTTGCCTGTAATATCTTTATACTTTGAGTAATAGCCTGATAGGTGCAACACAGATCCCTCTTTGTTGATGAGGTCAAAGGTCATATTGTACAGGGTCAAAGGTCATTTAGGTCAAAGTTGGTCAAATGGCTGAATACAAAATTGACCTCAATTGAAAGTTGAAGTTCATTGAACTAAACTTGGTGTTGGATATTAATTTTATAGATTAAAGGTCACATATCAACGTCAAAGGTTCATATAGGGCCGATCATTCATCACACCGTGACTGCAGGTGAAAGTAGTGGCTTGTGTTGTGTGTTTGAACATTTTTTTTGCTTTGTCATAATCAAATCCCTCCCTTTAAATTGAAATAACTTTGTATAAAACAGCACTTATTCTACAACTGTATTGTATCTAATACCTTCTATTCTCTAATATGGCCCCCATTTTTGTCACATTTGCAATTATCAAGTTCCCTTTGTTGTGTAAGCGTTAATATATTTTAAGAATACATGTCTTGTAATAAAGTGTATATTTGGAAAGTATATTTGAAATTGAATAATACTTTGTCTGGAATTACTAAAGAACAAACAGAATGCAGAAGGAATTGACTGGGGCCCTTGTATAAGTATCGCTCCTACGGGTTCTATATATAAACAATCCACATATGACCAAACTTGTCACTCTTTGCCAGGTTGTTATCCATGTATTATTGACATAGCCAGTTAGGTCCGTCCATTCTCAGGGAGCCACAGACTTTCTACAAATCGTTGCTGGGCATCAGGCCTCTCGTCAAGATACGGTGCTTGACGAGGTTCTATCTAATCTACACTGTAGCTAGGTTGCATCCATTAATATACTATAAAGGCGGTATTTTACTGTAAATTCTTAGTGCGCTCTATGGTGTATGGTATTCTTGAACCGGATCCTGAAAAAACACTTGCAGTCTTTTTTGGTTTCATTTTATTTTCTGTTTATGTCTACATATTCCATTGCAATTTAAATGGCAAGCATTAAATGTTTATAGAAGATTTTTGGAACGTATAAAGCCCAGATTATGTCAAATTACGGGGACTCATCGTGCCGCTTCAAATCCGTCGAAAAGGCTTTTATCTCTTTATATAAATGCCATTGTGTTTAAAAAATAATTTAATTGAAAATATTGCAACTTCTCCCATCTCATTATCTACTACTCACAAGTACAACCCTTTGAATGAAATGTCCTCTAACCTACTTGGGGTCACATTGCTGCTAATAATGCCTGTATTTTGCCATGTAAATTGGCAGCAAGCCCAACGTGAGACTCTGCTGTCCATAGCCCTGGATCACAATCTCATGGGTTCCTTATAACTGTAATCAGCAACTTTAATTTGTGTGAGGTAGGTAGCACGTTCAGATCCCAGTGGGCCAACTTGTGGTGGTTTCAACCTCATCTCAGATGCCATCCCAGCCGATGCTAGCGTTCCGAACATGCGTTGTTTTCATTCAACATGTATGTTTTTGTATGCATCTGTCATGAAAAGCCTATCTGACAAGGGCTAGCGTCACTTGCCTTAGCTGTATTTTGAAGTATGAACCCATCCAAGATAATAATACACTGGTCGTGGCGGTCGACAATGACTGGCAAATTGCTCCTACCGACTGTACATTTGGAAGGTTCTGACAGGCACTTTACTGCATGAAATGAGAACAGTACCAGATCATTGACAATTCAACTCCAGAGTTTGTCTATAAGATATAAATTTAAGATTTACAACTGCCACTCAAAGCAGCCTAGGTACAACCTGGGAGCCCACTATTATTTGGATGTTTTTATCGGGGTAGAAAATCTAAATTTTTTGATAAGTTAATTTTGAGTATTAGTAAGTCCTATAATATTTTCTTCAGCTCACAAATTGATCATAAAGTTTAAAAGAAAAAGGGGAAAAAGGAGTTTTATTAATCTTTTCCTGAAACTCCATATATTAGCATTTACCTTAAACCAAAATGAGCTAACGAAACAGGGTTGGTAGTGCTTTACTGAAAAATGAAATATAGACACACCTGATGCAGACATTTAAGTCAAATCCATGTAAAAATACCACACTGTAAGTACATGTGCCGCAAAATAAGGTTAATCTAATTCATTATCATTCGAATTTCTTATGATTAATAATCTGAAGTCCGAGTCGGAATAAAATAACACAACAACTTTTCACAATAGTGTGGTGTGGGAGGATTATTAAGGGCAAAGTGGATAACTCAGCATTTCAGAACTGTGAAATGCTTTTGTCTGTCTGGTAGATTTTGTGTCGGGGTGCATTGCGGACAAGCTGGACTGGTGCCTGAGAAGGTAGCTACTATCAAGCAACTGTGGTCTACTTTGTAATAAACAATTTGTTGTGGATCATGTAAGGAGTGCCATTACGAATGAAGCCTTTTTTCTTTTGATATTGCACCTGAATTTCAATTTTTATAAGTGAAGGGCCAACATAAAAAATAAGCAAGTTACTTGCCAGCTCAACTACAACTAAGCACCCTTTGATTTTGGTAGTTTTTATAAGAATACACAATAATTCAGAGGTGTGCTAATTAAATTTAGTTGCGGTCACCTCGAAAACCAAGATGCGGCCAAAGGCGCCCTTTGGCTAACCACAGTATTTTAAGGGTAATGTCTTGTGAGCCTTCATACGCTTGTCTTTGTGTCATAGTGAAGATAATTAATTATCTACATGATGATATAAACTTTGTGGGTTTCATTGTTTCTACACCCATTTTGGGTCCAAAAATGCATATTGTTTGCCAGTTTTTCAAAAAGGATGGCGGACTGATATACGTTCTCCCCATATATAAAATTATTCTTCATAAATCAGTTACACTGAACTGATTTCCTTTATCCCAATGTTGCTGACAATAATTCTTTTCCTTCTTCAGAAGTGAAATGCCCCAAAATTCCATTTTAAGGCACCCCTAAAAGAGAAAAGGGACTCGACCAGTGACCCAGGTCACCCCTTCGACATGACTCTTCCTCCATTTCCGTTTTGTTCCGCCATACACAACGGACGCGTGTACATCGCGGCTCTGTTGTTAGCAGCCAAATTAGTCTGAGATTTTTTATACGTGACCTGTTGTCGTCGCAAACGGAATACTCCTACGACTATACCAATACTAGCTGGATATATTACTGGATTTTATACTGATTTACACGCTCTATTGGACGGAATAACGCGACTTTACGCCCGTCGGATAGCTTTTATTGTGTATCCTTTTTGCCGCCGATGCGTCCGAGGTGACTGTGTTAGCGGGGAAAAAAAAGGTAAACAAAGGCAGCCATGCGCACGTGTTGCGGCTTTGGATGCCAATATTCTTGTTGACCGTTTGTTTTTGTAGTTGTCATACTTTCAATTAACAGTTCTATTGGGTGAGTGTGTCTATTTTTTATTCTTATGCTTGTTGTATTTTTAAATAAATTAATGACCCTTTAATAGGTATATAATATAATTCTTTACCGTGTGTGACTTGTTACCGCGACGGTACTTTGTCTCCGCGTTTGCGGGCCGGGTCTACCGCGGCTCGCCTTTGTTGTTGCTTTGTTTGTTTCGTTTCGACACTCGCGCCCATCTGGCTCGCTTCACTCCGCCCGCCCTGTGACCACTCTTTTCTCCGGGCGTTTTTTACGGGTCTCGCTTCCGCTGTCCCTCCGTTGGTGCTCGTTTGCGTGGCCTTTCAGTTTTCGATGGTTTGCAATTGAACACTGTTCCCTTCTATGTTTCGCCTAGGGGAAAGGGTGGGTGGTGTTCGGGCTCCAGTCCGAGGTTCTTCCAAGGCGGGCCCGCTGCTTTGGGAGCACCTACAGATGTTGTAGCTTCAAGCTACTTCATGGCGTGTTAGTAGGGCGTTTCTCTCTTGCGAGTTTCGCCCGTCTACTCGGCTACCCGGCTCGCTGGCTCGCCTGGTCTGGCCCTAGGGGCTTCTCCGGAGCAGGCTAGCGCGGTCTGCTCTGCTTTTTCCCCTCGGGGGATTTTGGCGCTGCGGCATCCTGGTAAGCAGAGGGTGCTAGTCGGCCGCCTCCCGCGGGGGGCTTGACTGACTTCCACGCTGCCGGCCGCTGGCTGCGCCTTAATTACTGCGTTGCTTTTTCGGTGCAGGCTACGGGTCTGCTCGCCCTTTCCTTGGGATTGGGCGGCTGCAGTCCGTCCTGTGGCAGTGTGTTGGCTATGGTGACGCACGGGTTCTCTCGGGCCGAGCCATCGCTTCTAGTACCGACCCCCGGCGCTCGTGTTTAGGAGTCCTCGGACTCCGCGGACGCGCTGCCGTGGTACGGGTCTCGGGGCTTGATTCGTCAACCCTTGGAAGTGGGTTCCTCGGCGCCCCGCCTATGGGCGCCGCGGGTGTCGATTGTGCTCACTGCTCCCCGCATGGCTAGCCTGCTAGCCACGCGGTGTCATCGGGCTCGTTCTGCATGCTTCACCAGCCCTTCACAGGCTAGGAGAGGCGTGCGGCGCTTCGCTAGGTTGGCCCCCGCTCACGCGGGTCCGTGCGCGGTTACTTGTGCGGTTCCCGTCAGCGCGATTCCCGCTACGGTTCAGCTGGTTACCGCACACCCCGAATGGCTAGCCTGCTAGCCCCGCGGGTTAATCTGGCTCGTGCTGCTGCTTCACCAGCCTTGCACGGCAGGTGGGGCCTCAGCGCTTCGCTAGTTGGCCCCCGCTCACGGCGGTTCCGTGGTGCGGTTTCTGGTGCGGTTCGTCCAGCGCTAGTTCCCGCTACGGTCCAACCGTTTCGGCACACCCCTCATGGCCTAGCCTGCTAGCCCCGCAGGGGTTTTATCTGGCTCGTGCTGCATGCTTTACCAGGCCTTCACGGGCTTGGTGGCGTGCAGCGTTTCGCCAGGTTGGCCCCCGCTCACGCGGGTTCCGTGTGCGTTACTGGGCGGTTTGTCCAGCGCTAGTTCCCGCTACGTGTTCCGCCAGTTACGGTACACCCGTGGTTTTTTCCGGTTTCTCGGCGCCCCGTGGTAGCCTTCGGCTTTGCCTCCACGGGTGATCGAGTGCTGCTGCAGCATGCCCTTTCCGGGCGCGCTTGCGTGCCCGTGCTTAACCTATGTCGCTATAAGTCTCCTGCGGGTTGTATAGCTCGTGCTTCCGGACTTTTAGGCCCCCCCCCCCCCTTATTTCTTCCCCGGCCTTGGGCGGGGAGTACTCCTCCCTTTGTAGTGTGCACACCTCTCGAAGGTGATTGGCTTGGGTTGACTGGATACCATTCAATCCTCCATGCCGCGTCTCCTCCCTCGTAGGGGTGCGCTGCCTGGGGGCCATTTATCCCCTCCGTCATCGGGCGTTGATGTTCCGGGCCTTAACCACACTTGGCCTCTCTTACGGGGGCTGCTGCTCGGGGTTTTGATCCGCCTTCCATGGGGTTGCTTTCAACTCTCGCGCGTGCGACCTGTCTCCCCTTTTGGGGGGCGGGGATGTCGCGCCGCCTGGGCTGTCGGGCATCCCTCATTGATACTGTAGGTCTCGTGTCTCTCTTGGCCTCCCAAGTTGATCTTTGCGGGGCTTCCCTACGTGGCGCCTAGTCCTGAGTGGCTTCACCCCTGGCTGGCATTTTGCCTTGCCTTGGGGTGAGAGCCCTCTCATCCTTGTGTAGTCCCTGGGGTACCGCGTCTATTCGACATTGCTCTATCTTCTGCAGCAGGGCCCCCATCCTTTTTTGGGGGTGCTCCTGCCCTTCTTGTGGTGGGCCTAGCCCGTCTCGGCCTGTGGCGGGCCCATCCTGCCGTGCTAAGGCTTGCAGCTTCGTCGGGACCCGACCGTAGCCTTTCTGCCTCTGCCCCTCGGCTCGCGCTGGGGGCTTCCGCTGCTCGCTCCCTTTGGATCTGGATGAGCCCTTGGCCTTCTGCCTACCCCCCACGGCTTTCGCTCTGGGTCGCCGGCGCTTCCGTCGCTGCCTCCGTGGGCGGCTGAACGTTGCTGCCCCGGTAGCCTAGCTCCTTCGTGTGCAAGTCCGGCCCGTTCCGGGTGCACCTTCGTGGCTTGAGGCCTCTGGTTCTCTGCCATTTAGGCGCTGGGTCATTTGGGCCTTGGTTTCCTGGCTCTTGGCTCTGCTGTTAGTGCTTTACTGCTACTTATCCTGGTCCGCTGTCTCCCTTGGGGAACATGGACTCTGGCTAGGATGCAGCTTCGCTGCTCCCCTCCTGGGGATCAGCCTGGGGATCAGTCTCTGTTCCCCCCTTGGTCTAGACGACATGTAGCAAGCTTTGGTGTTCTTGGGTCTTTGGGTCTTTAGCCCCTGGCTTCCTTGGTAGGTCGTGGCTTTTAGGCTTGGCGGTCCTTTGACTTTTCGCCTTGGCCGAGGCCTAGGCCTTGGCGGCGTTCATCGCCTAGCTTTGCTTCCGACTTAGACCCCTTCATCTCCTTCGGGGCACTGGCCCTGGTATCTTGCCACGCAGCTTGGGCTGGCCCTTGCGGCCTAGCTGGCCTAGGTCTGTGCCCTACTTCTTGATGTATTACCTTGGCCCCTTCGGGGTTTATGAGGCTGTGCCTAATGCGGGTCTGGGCGTGCCCCTCCGGGGCTTCACGGGCCGGCCCGGTCGGGGCTTTATTCCTCTGCCTGGCTTTTGCACCCCGATGGGGAAAGCTGTCTTTGCGCCTTGGCTGCACTCTGCCCTCCGTCCTCACTTTTTGTGCGGGCGCGAGAAACCTCGGCCTCCATGCCGGCTGGTGCCCCTGGGGCCTAGCCTGCTCTTGCCGTCCGGGCTTTGTCAGTCAGTCTGACGCTGATGCTCGGGTTCCCTCATGGGGCTTGGCTCCCACCCAGGTGAGCCCTCGCCCCTCTGGGCTCTGTTTGTCCTCCGCCTGGTGGTTTAGCTCTGTTGCCTAACCTTACCTGTACGCTCCCAGACCTTACTCCTAGCCCTTGAGGTCTTTTCGACTTCGCCTGGACACTGCCTAACTGTTTGGGTCGGTGTCCGTGACCGTGAATCCTCTCCGTTTTGTTCAGGAGTTAGGGCTGGCTTTGACAGTTCTCGCACATTCCTTTGGCTCCTGGCTGACTAGCCTGGTCTGCCGTCTCCCTCGGGGGGGCTTGGAAGCGGGTTTTGGGTCGGCTCTACGGTGCCCCTCTTTGGGGCCCGTGTGACGGGCTTAGCGTGGGGCCTTGTTCCGGCCTAGCGTGTGGATCGTCCGGGCCTAGGGTTGGGGCTCGGCCGGGCGTCAGGCCCGGGCGTGTGCCTCCCGATCGTCGGGGTCTGTCTTCGGGGGTCCCCCCTCCTCTCCAGGGTTTTCAGGCTTCCGTTGTGCGATCTCTTCACTTGCGGGTTTTCTTGCAAAAGCCTTCTGTCTAAACTGTGCTGCCTAGTGGGAATCCCCGCCGTGCGGGGTATTCCCTTGTTTGGTGGGTTCTCCGAATAGCCCTGCACTGGCGGCTTCTCCGTTGTTCTGGCAGTAGGCTTGGTCTTCTTCCCGCCGTGTGCCCGACTGGAACTCTTGTGCCTTTCCCCCTTAGTACACTCGGGGTCCTGGGGGCAAGTGCGGGCTATGGTTCCTGTCTTCGACAGGGGAGCCCCTGACATGGTGGGCTGCCCACGTTCCGACTTCTGTCGGTTGGGAGCTTCTCGCTCCGGTGTGGAAATGTATCTGGCGTAATCCCCTGTTGTGAGTCATTCGTTCCATGTCTGAGGTCTCGAGTTTGGTTGAAGAGTTGAGTTACTCAATTTCTCGGGAGTTGGTTATCCTTATTCGGTATCTCATCCGTTCGGGTAGCACCTTCCGGTGACTCTTCAATTCCTTCCTCGGGAGATATTGTGTTGAAGCCGCTGTGCTGTCCACCGGCCTCTTGGTGGCATCCTTATGCTCGGTAGCCGGTGTTACGGCTACGGCTACTTGTTTGCATCCTCGATACCGATTCGTCGGTTTTTTTGGTCCAGAAGGTTCCGACAGTTAGGTCATTATGTCCTTCTACGCACTTTGTCACTGCTCTCTGCTGACAGTCGCCATTGGTTCGGCTTCTGCTCGGGCTTCCCCTAGCGGTTAGTGAGCTCTCGGCTGGGGTCGCCTCTCGAGGCTTGACTCGTGTTTCTGCTGAGCTAGCCTCTGGGTTCTCCCCCTGGTAGACTTCTCGGTGGTTACCCACTTTGTCTACTTGTTGGGCCAGGTTTGACGCTTGCCCGATCTGGGGGAGTTCTTAGGTTATTATAATCTAGCAATTTGACTGCCTTCGCGGTTTGCCCGGTGCTGGTGCCGGCGGCTCCCGGTATTGCGGAGGTCTGCCTCGTTCTTTCCTCAGTGGTTCGGTCTACCCCCGAGTCGAGGCCTGAATCGGCCCTCCCTCTCCTGGCTGAGACAGCCGGTATGGAGGAGCTACGACCTGCTAAAAATTCTGTCGTTTACCTAACATTACAGAAAAGGGTTGACACTATTAAATTAGATTTGAGTTATACAAAACAAAATGCATACTTTTTTTAAAAAAATATTAATAAAAAAAAGACGAATTGATTCCATAAAAGTTATCAAGATTTTTTGTTTTAATTTATTGGTTCCTGTTGACCCCTCACATGCCCCTTTTAGGAGGGAGCTAATGTACAATACAAAATTTCCCCATCCTAGTGACTTTTTTAAAGTCACAAGGCTGGAGAATGGATATGGAACTTTTCTAGTACATATCCTCGTTAACAAGAAAGTTCCATCCCTTCTGCTGTTGATATCCCTAACGTAGCTAGAGAGGAATTTTTTTTGCAAAAGTGAAATAGCGGTATTTTTGTTGTGCATATCTATTAGCAATTTTGTTACTAACCCAAGGCAGGGATACGCTCCGTTATTTTTTTTTGTCAGGTGAGTTTTTTGAAGTTTTAAGGGACGTTATGGATATAGATACATAAATTAAATGATTGCAAGCTGCAAATAGAATATCACTCTGGGGGAGGGAAGGAGGGGGATTTTTGTGCTGCTTTCATTGGTATTGTGGGGGTGTTTTCGATCCCTTCTTTCCAGGTTCTTTCCCAAGCTCGCCTAGTGCCAATTTTGCTTGGTCACTTCACTGCACAATGCAATACTTAACTACTTGAATCAAAACTTTGATGGGCATGGAATTCAGGCAAGGCATGGGCAGACTGTTTGTCTCAATTTTTTTGGGAAACCTTATACGTATGTATTTGGAGTTAATCTTTTTACCTCTAGGGGGACCATAGTTCTCATAATCAGTGATTGTAGTAATACCAGCCGAATCCGTGTCAGGTGATTGCATAACCATCCTCTGGTGCATTTAAGCTGCAGGTTTGGCATGCAACAAAAGTGTGGTGTCTGCTTCGTCATGGTCAGATCTCACCATTCAATATGGACACTGCCCCTTGGGTCACTGAAAATGCTTGGTCACAATCTCTAAAGGCAACACCAATAAATAGCCGCTGGGTTCCTTCAATAGTTTCTTGGGCTATTGATTCCCATACACTGTTATCACAGATGCTTACTCCATAAGATTTTGGAACTCCCAATGGACATCCTTTGACTGAACTCATCAATGGATTGCTTGCAAACAGGATGTTCTTTGTTCAGCTAGGACGAAGAGAGCCGAGGCGTAGGCTCAAGAATTTACTACCCCAATGAGCTTGCTCGTACCTCTCCTTTATATACCAACAACAACCTCAGGTTCAGGAACCTGTCGTTTTATCTAACCAGACCATCTTGGAATTAGCGCACAAGATGCAGTCTTCACAGTAGTCGAAGAGGAACTCTTCAATGCTTTGCACGAACTCACTCTTAATGAGTAATCTTATGTGTAAATTCCATCCAAGACACAGGTGTGTGATTCCCCTTACGCAAATCGTGAGTCAAACTGTCAGCTTAAAGTACCTAGTCTGGAACACCCCTGGACATCACGCGAAATCCCTGTCTACCTAGAGTTTACCTTGACCACACTCTCTCCTAAAAACACCCCCACGAAGATGGAAGAGTAAAGTTGTTCAACGCGCAATACCATCTTGAACAAACTCACTGGTACAGATGGGTGCTGGCCCACATACCTAAGATTGACGCACTTGCACCTGTGCTTACTCATATGCAGGTAAATGCCTGCCCTGTAAATGGGAAAGATTACCCAAGCCAAGAAAGCTTGATCCAGCAATAAATGCCTCTTGCCGCTTATCACAGGATGTCTTCGCCCAACTCAACATGAAACTATACATCCTAGCAGAATTTGCCCTACCAGATATCCATTGTAGTGTAGCACGAGCGTAGCTGGCCAGTATTTAATGTGAAGCACCCAATGTCTGGAGAGACCAGCTTGCTGAACGCCTTAAATCCAGGTTGCTCATCTTCCGTGCTGTGGCAGACGTGCCACACTTTGGTGGCTCTCATATTTTTTTTTTATATTTTCGTCTCCAACATTTGTTTTTTTCATCTAATCTCATCTACTGCCGTTTGAATACTTGCCTGGTTTATCTATCCTCTTCATGATATCTTAAATTTGGTTTTTGAATGTATTTTGTGGATTTCCCGCCTGATCCAGCCATATTCCCAAACTCATACACAACTGGAATAGAATTCCGACAGCCTCGTAGAGCTTTACCATAGCTAGACGGATCACACCAGCATCGATTGGAAGCAAAAAGTAAATCGTCCCATGTCTTTCTTTAAGCCATCCTGCGCCAATCGTACCACCATAGGTTACACCTTTATTTGACCGTGCATCTAGCTTATTTTTTTGGTGTTGTTGGTTTGTTGTTTTGGCTCTTTGCATCTAGCTTATTTTTGGAATTAATGCTGTTTAATTTTCTGCACCTAAGGAAAATTGAAGATAAGTCCCTGCACTGCACATCTTTATCCACATGCTCAAAATGTGGACATGTCATCGTACACCATCAATCAGTAAATGAAAACAACCTTTTGTGCCGTAAATGCTGTCTATGGTATTTCAAATTTCCTGATTAGAAATGACTTCAACTTCATTTGACTCCTACTTGACAGTATTTAAATCTTTTACATATTTGAAGCACACAACACTGGGGAAATCACTCAGCACAAAGTCTTTTGGCATTCGACCACCATTATATCCTTGGAATTTATATTGTGGCCTACTGGTGAATTTCACTACTTTTGGAGTTCTAGAACTTGCTCATGTGCTTGGTTTTTCATATCCAGACATTATGATGGAGGCATTTCTGAAATTGCTACTCCATGTACTGATTGTTCTGTATTTTACAGGACAAGTACCCAATAGACCGAGTACACTTGCTTACTCAACTGAACACGAAATACTACACTAAGTGATACACCTGGAAATTTAATTTAATGACACCCAAATCATTGAGACAAAAATGGAATTTTGATAACCTCAATCAATTGTCCCAGCAAACTTGGTTCAAACTCAATAATTCTTTAAGGTGGTATGCTTCACAAACAAAACTCGTCCCCCACGCAGCTACTTGTTTTGGTTTTATTTATAGCGGCCAAGTTGAATTAAAACCAGCCAACCAGAAGGAGTTCCTTCCCTTGTGGGATTGTAATTTTAAGGAAAAAAAAAAACAAAAGATGAGGATAAAGGCATCTGTTTGCCAACTGCTCAACCTGGTACCACATAAATTGTACTGGGATGTCACACTATGTATGATATTTATTGGTGGCAACTCAAATCTATCCTGGATTTGTCTTGCTGTGGCTTGTCCGACATTTCCACAGGTATTTTTGATAGTACTCTTCTTAGTATACTTCAAATTCTTACCAGGTTCGGACAGTGATGTGAGTGACACCCTCCTTGTGAAGAACGAACCTTTTGTTTCCTATACGAAACATCAACACCAAAATAAGACCAGACATCACATCAAAATGCAAAGAAAAAGTTAACCACCACAAATTAAGCTATGATGTGACTGTGATGGTCTTCATTGGCCAAAACGAAAGGCAGCCTTTTCAGCTAGTGTCAAGGAACTCAACCGGACATTATCTTTGGTTGTGAATCTAAGCTTGACCCAAGATCCCACCTACTCATCTTTCCAGAGGAGTTTTTAATGTTGAACCAGGAAATTTGAAACACAAACTGGGAGTATCTTTATTGCTTTCGAGAAAATCTAATCACACCGACAACCCGATTTGGACACACATGTGAGATAGTTGGTTAACTATTAATTTTGTGGGAGCTGGGGATCTGTACTTGGGAAGCTATTAGGCCACCCAACTGGGGTGGAAACCGTTGATCCACCTTCAGGATAGTGTTAATCAATCCTGAAAAAATCGCACAATTCTAAGATCATTTTATGTGGGTGAATTTCAACTGCAGACATCGTTGGTTGAATTGAGGTGACCAAACCAAAAGCAAGCAAGTGGTTTGCAATAAATAGTGCCATCTAAATTATTGGTGAAATTGGCCTTGTTCACCTGGTCGTAAAGTCACTAGACCCCGCTTCAAACAGCATCTGGATTTGAATATAGTCAAATTACTCAAACATGATTTCAAATGTTCAGATGTATCCATGATCTCGACATGATATTGTTACATGCAATATAAAGGGTCCCAGCCATCAGTTTAAGTCGTAAACCTCCAAGGAAAGATTATAAGTAATCACAAGGCAGACTTGTTCCTTGAAACATCACTAACAGCTAAGTCGAGTCTTTTTCTGCAACAATCCTGAAACATTTCTGTCGAGTCAATTGGCTGCTTTAAGAACATGGTGCATACTCACATGGATAAGTATATTCCCCACAAATAAAGCAAGCAACTCATCCTTGGATCGCCCACTCATAGTTCGCCAAATGAGAAAACAGGGACAAGTGTACAATAAGCCAAAAAGAGCAGGTCTCTGCGACCAAACCTAAGTGCCCCAGTGCATACAGAAAACAATAATAAGTCATCGATCTCATCAGACCGAGCCACGATTCATACTTTCGATGTTATCGGACCAAGCCTGGACACAAATCCTAAGAAATTTTGGTCGTATCCGGGGTCCACTGAAGAAAGCCTCTCTTGAATTCCCCCTCATTTGTGAATGGAAAATACCACACCTCTGATAAGGGTATAAGCGGAATGCTCAAACACCAATGCACTTCGGTGTTTACAGTGGAAAGAAAGATCAATATTCCGACAAGGGCATCTCACCTTTTCATACATTCGCAGTCTGCAGGTGGAACTGGAGGGTATAATTAAACAACTTCAACAAGTTTAAATGCAACAAGCCATTGGCCCATATGACATTCCACCGTTTTCCTTCATGCTATTCAATTGAATTAGGTTCCCATTCTACATTTATAATTCAACAGCATATGATACTGGTTCTTCCTCGACTAGAAGAAAGCCATGGTCATCGGCATATATAAGAGGGTCAAATCTACTCCTGGAAACTACCGCCCAGTTAGTCTCACTTGCATAACTTGTAAAATCATGGAGCATGTTGTCTTATCCCATTTGGCACAAAACATCTGGCCGGATAATATCATAATAGATGCGCAACATGGTTTTCGCGAGATTCCTGGTAGACCAAGCTGATACAGGCGACGCATATTTGGTCGGAAGTACTGAACCGGGGAGGGCAGACGGATTGTTTTGCTACTTGACTTTAGCAAGGCATTCGACAAGATACCACATCTTCCGCCTTGTTTTTCCCAAGCTTAAATATTATGGCATCAAGGGAAAGACCGTAAACTGGATTCAAGATTTCCTCAAGGGACTAGAGCATGCGTCCACAGTCAACTGTACTCACTCCAAATGGTCACCAGTTACATCCGGAGTACCACAACAGGCTCAGTCCTCGGCCAACCTTGTTTCTGTCTACAAATTACATAGTAATTTGGATATTAAATCTACCCCTCCGTCTCTTTGCCGCACGACATTATCCTGTTAAGAGATCAAATGTCAGCCAATGACCAGCTATTCTAAAGATGATCTGACAAAGTCTTCCAGTGGGCGGACCAATGGCAAATGTGTTTTAATGCAGCTAAGTGCAGCTCTCCCCATCACCCGCAAAAACCAACCCTTAAATCACACCTATGAGGGTTGATGGTCACTGGCATTGAAGTCACCTAAGCACAAATACTTGGTGTCACCATAATTCACATCTTGACTGGGAAGAACATGTTTCTAAATATTCATCAATCGCACGTAGTCCCTAGGGATCCTTAGAAGAAACTGTCATCTTGCTCAGTAAATTCATCAAAGCCTATCAAGCATTAGTTCGATCCAAGATTTGGAATATGCTCGCCTCTTGGAATCCATATGTGCAGGAGCAAGTGAATCAGTTAGCGCAGTGTCAGCGTCAGCTGCTCGTTTTTCGGGTGTTTTTAACAACTACGAAAGACCTGCTAGTGTCACACAGATGCTGCAACGCCTTGAATGGGATTCCTTGGCCACCAGAAGGTTAACTAACCCAGAGAACTATGTTTTTCAAGATTCACCATGGTCTCGTTAATATACCATTTCATCTACGTTTCTTACCATCTGTTCGTCAGGGAGAAACACTAACCTCATGAGTTACCAGACCATCCAAATCTAGAGTTATTTCCTATAGATATTCATTCTTTGTGAAGATCATCCCCGGCTGGAATAGGCTTCCAACAACAGCCACCTCAGCAATTTCAAGTAGAACCTTCCCAGTCCCCTGGCACTACCATTTTCTAATGGATTTGGCAACACACCAACCCACCAATCTCTTTAAGTCGCAGTGGAGACTCTTTTTACTTGCACTTGTATTTATTTTTGACACCTTTTGGCACGATATGCACGCACAGACTCCTAGGACAAGCTATGCTTACAGGAAGTATTAACTCAAACTCAAGAGAAGGATTCTTATACAAAGTCCACTCAAATCAGAACAGTCTCTAATGAGTTTAGAGGAGTCGCCTTGTAGAAAGAACGACTTGCCACTACGTAACTCAATTAGTCTCGAACCTGTGAGCATCTTCCATCTGGAGCTACTCCTAATTGGCTAAATGGCGATTCCTCAACAGACTGAGAAGAAGGTAGGGCTACCCCGAAGCAGATCAGGAGACGACTTGTGGTTGTGGAACAGCCACAAGACAATGGACTATCTCTTGGTCTGCCCACTGTTATAGCAACAGTACACAGACAAGGACATTGCAGAATGCAGTGAAACAGCCAGACATAGTACACACCTCTGGCTGGTCATATTTGAGAACTACGTGTTTGGATCCGCAAAGAAAGAAAAGAAAAGAACTGTAAGAAAATCGCACAATTTTTTTTATGTCTCAGGCCATTGCTTTAATAGGGTTTGTTGACCGGCAATACCTGACTTCTGATGAGTGTAAGCACCTCCTTTGCTACCCTCGCCAGCTTTAAGTATGTCTCTTGTAACGGTCAAATACCATATCAAACTCGTTGGCAACCATCCAACCCATTGAAGCAGCCATTAGTCATTGTGTTAGTAAGCAAGTCACCCAAATGTCGTAGCTTCACCGCCTTTACCATATCACTGTTGCACCGTCGCATGCCAACATCACTGATAACAACCGTCGCATTTATTGCGGATAGGTAGATTCGACTGTCTTTCTGACTGCTTTTGCAACTCTACAATCGTAATAAAACGGTCTTGTTTTTTCTTCAAAGACTTCCATCGCATGTGCGATTTAGTTGGTTATTGTTTTACAGTTCATGGGAGGATGTCCTCAATCAGTATCTTAGCCTGGCAGTGATCCCAAATCGGCTAAGGTCTCTATCAGCACTTAACTGTAATGAGCCTTTTAATACCTGCCTCTTCCTTCTTTTCATTTCTTTTTCACTATGTGGCGAAGCTTGATTTTCAAATTCCTGCATGGGGTCCCGAGAACAAAAATACGTAGTTTCAGTCTTCGTTCCAATATTCTCATCTGAAGTCCCCTAATCACGGAGTTCAGAAGTGGTTGAAGGTTCTGGAGGCATTGAATATCGTAGCCAGGTTGAATGGTTCACATTCACATTCATCTACCGCGTTCAGTCAGAATGGGGTTGTCATTCAGATATAAAGTTACCAAAAGCTCTGAACATCTTCTTTCGTCCTGTGAGGTCGGTTAATTCTTTATGTGCAGTAAAATTTTTTACCACAGTAGAATGTTGCAGGTCACTATACCCTTCATGCTGTTGCATAACTCTCTTTGGGGAATTTCAAAAACAGCATTCACGTCTTCTGGTTTGTTTAGCATGCCAAACGACTGCATTAAACAACTTACAGAATGATTGCCATTTGATGATTCGAATACACTACAAAAGGACCCTCCATCAGCAAGTTCCCATTCAGTAAGGTTACACAGGTAACCTCCTGCAACATTTTGGTTCTATCCATTGACACGAGGGGGCATAGCGAGTAGGTAAGAGGTGTATGGCCCAATTTCCAGAGAGCCCCAATGAACTGCGCTAACAACTGAACCCTTATATGCTCTCACTTCTACCGGACTGCGACTGGATTAAGCTTCCATGAAGGTGGAAAAAAAAAAAAAAAAAAAAAAAAAAAATCTGATTGTGTAGCACGCACCCAAATATTGTAAGCCTTGGCTTTGCTGCAAATGTACCGCTACCATATCCCTCAGAGTCTATTTGTACTTTAACCCTGATTATCATACAGTAGTGACCGGTAGTTTAGAATGTGAAATCCATAGCCTTAATAGATAGAGCAGGTCAAAGTTCCTGGGAGAGCGTGGCTAGCGGTTAGGGTGCTTGCCTCTGGCCCAAAGTTACCATCAAAATTCCCGGGTTCGAATCCCTGCGGTGTCGTGGGCCTTGCTGGGATTTATTCGGGTACTATCATTCTGGTTTGATCTGAATAACGCTATTGATTAATACAGAATACTGCTCTCCTCCCATTGTTCCCCTTGGATTGGGCAAATGGATCAGAAGCATCCCGTCCTTCGGAGGGGGGGGGGGAATGGGAAGATAGCCGTCCGGTCCCGTGTACCGAAGTCAAACTGTACATGTACATCGCAGTCAGTGTCGAATAGATTAGGGTGTAAACCCCTGACTGTCCAATCTGCCCAGCCTCAATCGCGGGCCATGTTAGGAGCTTCCTTACATTGATACACCGCCGCCGTATCAGCACACTAGCTGAATAAATCCTGAAACACCACAAAGCCATTACCAAGACTTGGTGGATACGAGCAAACAAAAAAGGTCAAAAGTGATGACACTATCTGTCTGCCCAAGGATTGCCAACATCACCATCACATTTTCAATGACGTGTAAACCTGTGATAAGTCAGTTGGAGAGACATTATTCAATGGGCAGTATCCTACAATGTGCACTGTTAAAATTTTCTTTAAAAACATCGTTTTAAACTGGTAGCCGGGGACTCTAAACATGCAAATAACTGTAAAAACGGGACCGAAACTGGCGAATAACTGTAAAAAAAAACCGTAGTTTTAACGACATATGGCATTGACGGCATTTCAACATGGCACCTTCTGCCAAGATTGAGCTGAAGTTCAACCTCAAATACCATGGTGGGTGCCGGGGGGGAAAGAGTTCCCATTTGTACCCCCTCTTTGATTTTTGACACAATTCCTTTTTTAATTATGGCCTAACACTAACAAATACCCTAACCCCAAGGCCAAAAATAAAAAGAATTTGTTACTTGTAGATTTCAAAGATTGGTACATATTGAACTCCTGCCACCCGGGGGACTTAATGGTCATGGGGGTGTGGAAATGTGGGGACGAGAAGGGTTATTTTTCAAGCCTCCCTTGTATATTAATTGTTCCTTTTTCTTTGAATATTTGTGTAAGAAAGGTCAGCTTTTCTTACAAATATCCCTGAATGTTTAATAAAATTAAAATGAACACAATCATGCACACCCGAAGTGCGAAAATAGCCAATCGTTTTCTTCAGCTTGGTTTCCACTCAAACCACCATCAAAGTATGTTTTGCAATAGTTCCATCATCCAGTGCCAAGGTCATTTTGTGCCCTATTGAAAAATCCTTGGTCGCGTCTGACAAAAGAACTATAACTCACAGGACGTCACTGGTGTAATGATTGAAAGATTTCTCAGGTTTTTATAGTTTAATGTTATGCTACGTTAATGTCACAGGGTATAGCTACCGATGGTCACCAAATTTATGTAAAAGGAGGTTAGCAAAGTCCGTTTTAATTTTTTTGTATTTTTCTTGTGTGATCTAGAACTCCGGCCGCAACCCCTACCCAACAAAATGTGAGGTGTTGGGCATAATC